>JARHVA010001016.1:3300000-3512500 GCA_037957365.1 Torreya grandis
TGTGTCTCTCTCTCTCTCACCAAACCTTATAAATTTGGTGGTGGCCTCCTAACCTCAACCATAGGATGTAAACTTGCCCACCAAGCCATATATGCCACTATGCAACTTAGATTGACTACATCCAGCCCTAATGGTAGCTCCTCAAAATTTAGCCTATCTATCTCCTATGGCAAGGGTAGAGGTGCCTCTATATCATCCCTCCTATATCAAGGGAAGGTAGGTGGTACATCTTGTATTAGGCTGAACTACCTCCTAACCCATGCCACATGTACCATCTCTAGCTCATCAACTCCTCTCCCTTTAACCCATAATGAGCTTTGTAACCCAACCAATTGCTCTACCTATCTTATGAATGTAGGGTATGTCAAGTAAGGTCTCCACAAAATATCTGTAGGGATCAATCCCTCTATCATGTGCTTATAATAGTCAATATCACACACTATGTCATCTACTTGGGCCTGGTCCATACCATCTCTCCATCATCTGAAGCCAACCTTAAAATTGGCTAGAATCATCATAGGTAACCCTAATGGCTATGTCACCATGATATGCTCATATGCCCAATAGTGGATTAAATACCTAACACACAAACTATATCATCATCATAGTCTCAACCCCCACAAATCTCTGTATAACTATGCCAAAAACATTAGTCCCCATGCAAATACAGTCCACTACTCAACCATCTGTGCCAAAACACATATCAATTCAATAGGAAATCTCCCATCATCTACATCTAGTAGTGCATACACTGTAATCTATATCATCATCAAGATGCTCAGTCAGTGCTACTCCTCATCAATAATGTACAGTGGCTCATAGGTAAAGCCCACTGAGTGATAGGTTGCCTCGCTAACATGCTTTCCACATAATGCCAACATGCTCCTCTCTCAAACATGAGAAGATCTCTTCACTCTGAAGTAGTAGCCATAAAATTCTATATACGTCCTCTTGGGTCATTGTCAATTCTCTAGTTAGTAGATGGAAAGTGTTGGTGGTATGATCCCACCTCTTGATCAATGCTATCATCAAAATCACATCTCATGTGACTCTATAATATCATTGCATTCCCCCTAAACCTATGGTTTCCTAATGCTCCCACTCATCTGGGGTGACATCTCTCCTCATCCATATCAATAGCATCAGTAGGTAATCTCATAGTGTCAACTCCAACCTAGCCTACATCCATACACACACAAATCAAGTCATATACTTTCTAATATAATCTACCACCACCTTTTTCCCTTATCTCTAGGAGAACTACATTAGTCTGAGGCCCTCCAGCAAGCTATGTAGTTAGTACTCAGTTGACCAAGGGTCTTTTAAGGTTAGCTCAGCCATATACCCACCCAACTATCTAAGCTACTCTCCCCTCTCTACCCTAGGCTTCACTGCCTCTCTCTCCACCCTAGTCCCAACTGCCTATCATAACTCTAGGCCTCATGGCTTATCTCCCTAACCTTTGACCCTATGACCTATCTTTTAAGCCTTAGGTCCCCTAGCCTATTTCAACTTATCATTTTTTTACCCATTTCCCCTAACACACTTTTAACCATACCTTAGATTTTTTTCCCTAGGCTCTGGGAGAACTACATTGGCCTGAGGTCCTTGCCCAGGCTATGTAGGTAGTACTCAGTTGACATGAGGTCTTTTGAGGTTAGCTTGGCCTTTAGGCTAGTTTCTTACTTTGATTAAGGATCTAAATTGACCTTTTCTCCTATTTTTAGGTTTTACATAGTCACTGATGTCAGTTTGGTATGCCGACATCGACACTTGATGTCGACTGACATAGACAACTACCTACCGACATTGGCACCATTTTGACTAATGTCAATGGACCCCATCAACATCAGTGACTGGTTTAACCCTAGGACAAAATGACCTATCTCCCCATATTAGCTTTTTCCCTAAAACCTACCCCAAATCACTCCCAAATTCACCTAAAATCTAAACCACCCCATTTCCTACCCCCCTCAAATATTTTTTTCCCAACCTTTAAAATTAGCCTATAAAAGCAAACTAACCAACTCAAATTCAAAAATAACTCACAGAGACTCTTACCTCATCTCTTTGTCTCCTCTAAGCTAGAATAGCTAGTTCTTATGGTGGCATACCTTTTATTGGGTCCCCTCCTAGCTCTATCATCTTAGTCACACTTAGAGCTCTTTTTGTCTCCAATCAAATGTTACAAATGAGTCATGGTGGGCCACCAAACCCCTTTTTATTGGGTTTGGTCACCTATCGATGTCAGCATACTTAACCTAATTTGTTGATGTTGACACTTTTACCCACTGATATCAATAACCTTTCCCTAGGACATTGATGTCATCATTATTTACTACCAACATTGACAACATGATTGACATTGGTACCATTGAATTAGATTTTCCACCAACACCCATAATCCTTTAGACTCTACCCATGATCTGGGGCAATTGGGAGATCTTGTATATCTCCCTGACCATAGAAACCAACCTGGAGATCACATATATCTCCCCAACCATGACAATCACCCTTGGTGATCACTTAAATATCTAACCATGATGACTTTACTTAGAGATCATGAATATCTCCTTACTCATTGACCATTTTTCACCAACCTTGCATTATTTGTCTTGACCGCTTATACTATTTTGCTATAGTTGGCTATTGTATAGATGTATGTATATTAGGTGTTTTGGATGGTGACCAAGTTCATCATATCACCTAAAACCTTTGTTTTCCTATGGGCACTTCCTACCTCAGATACCTGGCACACATGGACTATTAGAACTACAACTACGATTATTTTGACCTTCTCAGTTATCACTTACAAGCTGTGCTTTGGTTATTTCAATCTGAGTCCTCCTCAACCCTACATGTTCTTGATTTTATCAACTATATCTCATAATAGTATATACATAAGTAGTGATACCATGTTCTCTGCCACTCACCCAATTCACTTCTTATCAAACTGGTACCTAATTCTAGTTTCTCCTCCGTCGATTCCCACTTTGAGGGGGGATACCTCATCCAATACCTAGAGCATCTAACTCCTATTTTTTTCTTGTAGCTTATTAGTACAAATTATAAGACAAAAAATGGAAAATGTAGACACCAGAATTATATCACACACGTGCATAACTCCCTATGTCAAAACCCCCCTTGAACCCTTTTTTAATAATCATAAATTAGCCTCCCTAACCCATGATTTTACCCCTCACACATTTAATTAATTTAAAATATTTAAGTTAATTAAAAATCCCTTTTGCTACCTTACCTGGCCACCTCATTCTAAGACTAATTCTCACCTAATGAGTCACCTCAAGACATAGTCCCCTTATTTTAACTACCCAAGACTTGTTCTCACCCCAAAAATAAATTCCTAAACAACTACATCCTTCTTAACCTCTTATTTCTAACATTTGTAATGGATACCACACTTGGCATGAGAAATAACAAAAAATAGGATAAAGATAGTACTTTTACCTATTTTAATACCACTAACATCGGTCAACCCATAATCAATGTTAATGGGATCACCGACATTAGTTATATAAGCCAAACTTCAAACTAATGTTTAGGTCAACAAAAATCAAGAAAACTCATTCTTATTTGCATATAGGCTTTTGGAATTCAACTTTTGACATCTTGGCTTATTTTTATCTTGCATTAATCAATCTAGATCAAGAACCAAGCTCTTGAAAACCAATAGTACCTTCTTGTTTTCTATATTCAAGGCATCAGTTTAGACTTCTTGATAGGAGCCATCCATCTAGCACTTATCATTCAGTCACCGTTGTAGCTAAGTACATCACTTATTCTATAAGTTTTTAAGTAATTACTTTGTGACTCACTTTACATCTACTATTTATTAGTTTACACATCCCTGACCAAACCCCTATGAAGGAGTTATAAAGCTTTCCCACTTGTTTCCCCTTGTTCCAACACACCAAACTCCTGACCAGATCCATCCAAATAGTACTCTCTCCCTCACAACTCTCCTCAACTTTCCAAACTTGACCCAAACCATTTCCCAGACCCAAAAAAGCCTTTTGTAAGCTCCTAGGAAATTATTTCCCCTACCGACCTTGACATCCTAACTGATATCAGTCACACTTCCCTACCAACCTCAATAGCCTAACCAATATCAATCACTTTTACTACCAACCTCAGTAGCCTAACTGACATCGGCAACTGTGGATTTCCAGTAACCCTTCTAAAACCTACCCAAATAAACTTCTAAAATACAAACTGATTATACCACCTACACTTTATCACTTCCTACTGCACTCAGGTTACGAATAATGGTAACATTATCTTTCTTTTCCTCTCTCATGGTTATTTATTACTCTTTTGTCTATCAAAAGTGGACTATCATCTTTAAGGAAGTTTGACACTTCCTGAAACAAACACGTAGCTTGGTAGCCCACTCATTTATCTACTAAAAAACATTTTTTGGTAGTGCTTTATTACTTACAGGTAGTCTTCCTCAGCCAAAAAGGAGTGCTCACAACATCTAGATACAACACACAAACCAATCTGGGTTCATTCTAATCACTTATCCCTATCCTTCTTCTCTATTTTTCTTTAGACTTGAAATAGACAAATTTTAGTGAAATAGTGTCTACAAAAATGATTCAAAAAATTATTCAACTTTGGTGAGTTAAAATTATTATATTAGAATAGGGTCTGATAACTCAAAGACCTATAGTGTAAACTAGTACACCAAACGTAGGTTTAGAGATGCGTAATACCATAAAAGCTAGTTCAACTTTGATGAGTTGCTACTAGAAAATTAGAAGAGAGTATTTCTTATTAAGAAAGTAACAATGTGAACTAAGAAACTCAAGATGTGAAAATATGCAATAATTTCTAAATATAAAACTAAAACCAAATGGGTAGCACAATGTCGCCACATGGTAATAGGAAGTAGAATAAAATGTTTTCTAGAACTTAGAGTATGAGCTATACACTAGCTGAACTGAGTTAATAGTGATCAAATGATGATGAGTCTATAAAATTACCTTCAACCCAAATGGGAAATCATACCCATATTAACTCAAACCAAGTGAAAATGGTAAACCAATTAACACGTTGGCCCAAAACTTAGAAAGGTGAGATTCTAAATTTGAATTAAAAAGTGAAAGACTTCAAATTTTTAGAAAATGGTTTAGGTTCAAATGAGAAGCATAACAATGATGTTTAATCAAAGACAAACATAATGTTTTGAATGAGGATTTGAACAAGGCAAAGAATGATTTTGATTTGACTAACATAACACCTCTTTATTCAAATAAAATGGTGGACAATAAATGTGTTTGGTTGATATTTTATTTAAAAACAAGTTTTAGACTCAAACAATGACCAAGTAAAGAATAAAAAGTCCAAATACAACTAAGTAAATCATCCTCAGCCTTAAACTGACAATATTGCTTCATATGGCTAAAATCCATTTATATACATGCTCTTGGGAGTATTTTAAGTATCAATTCAAAAATAAAATTGCATGAAGTAGTAGGGTTTTTACAACCCCATTCTCTCAAGAGATTTTATGGTGACATGGACCTTTGGAGTACTTGCCCTGCATCAACAATATATCTACAAAAAATGGGGTTGTTCTAAAACTTAAATTTTTGACCATCTAGATGGTCTCAAGTGTGATTAATAAAATATATCTCTCATGTCAATTGAGTTCATACCGATTAACTTACTATAAAAGGGTTTATTTCTTTGCATAGAGATTCCATTTGTGTACTGCTTAATAGAATCCCCTTGTTAACCAAACCTGACTCAATTTTTATTATGATTGGAGAGGTTAGTCACTCAACCCCCTGGCAATCATAGTATATGTGCCCTAATTTATATACCCCACTATGAAGCAAGGTTGAAACATTATTGGGAGATGAAACCCTAGGTCAAAGATTCCCTAAAGAACTTGTGAAGAAGCTATGAAAAGACTTTATAGGTTGATTTTAGATCACCCAAACCATATGGGTTTTGGGGAGAGCCTTTATATCATTCTTTTCATGCCTTGGACAAAGTCACAATTGAATGTAAAATGCACTTTTGGTCACCCAAGTTCCCTAAAGGGGATGGGGGGAGAGCATACACACACTCTTTATTTTGCACAAAATAATAAACAAGTAATAAATGATCTTGCATAAAATAACACACTTTTTAAAACTTGCAATTTAAGTGAGTGTAAATTTTATGCACCAAAATTGAAGTGTTTTATGAAAATTTTGGCCCCTTGGCCTTAGTTACAAACTTTGAAAAACTTTCACAAAACAACTTAACTTAAAAATATCTAGGTTCCTTTTAAACACCAAAGGGGAAGTTCAAGACTAAAGCAAACTTAAATTCAGCACTTTTCCAAGTGTGTGTATTGAAAATTTTAGAGGGATTCCTTCTACTTTGAATCATAATTATCAATGAAATAAGTAAGATTTGAAAACTTGCTCTTGAGTTCTCTATTTTTATTACACAAAGATTGACATCAGTCAACAGTGATTGATGTCAGTTATAACAAAACTAATAATGGTTATAATAGGATTGATTATGATCAAGATAGAATCGATGTCGACTACTTGTGAACCCTTAAGCAAAAAACATTTTGTCAAAAAACTTTTTTTAGCCCAAGGTTAGTATAAAATCTCTATCAAAGTTATAGATCATGCAAATAATGTTCAGACAGATACTTAAAAATCTAAAATGACAACTTTTAATTTTGAGTAAAGCTCTAAAATGTAAATTTTGTATCGTGTTATACCCTACACTAGAACTAATGTTGGTTAGATAGGATCGATGCCGATTACACATAACTGATACCAATCACTGTGTAAACTGTGTGTCAATAAAAAATCAAAAACATGGAAAAATAATGATTAAATTTTTATTTTAAAGGATTTTTAAGCACTTTTTATATTTTAAAAGAATGCCAAATTGGTTTACTTGCTTAATTGGGATTCATGGTCCCATTGGGTGTGCTAATATGTAGATATGGAATCCAAAGATAGTTAAATCAAGCATCAGTCAAGAAAACTCAAGAAAATGCATAAGAACATAACTAGCTAAGTCAACTCTTTCGACGGGGTTTGGCAAATGACAATTTAGAGCTAATAAATGAAAGAACATACACAATACCTTCCCAAGAGCATGCCATCACCTAAATGCATCTCAAAACATTATTTTCCCCTTGATTTAGTGCTCAAGTATTTAGCAATGAAGTAAGGCAAAATTCCTCCATAATCTCTTGTGCACCAACGAAACTAAGCTCATGATATGAAATCAAATCTATGCCTATCAATGAAGCTATCCTATTTCAAATTACTCATAATAAGCACCACACATAAATGAATTATGGAGATAATTCTGCATAATAAGTTTATGCAAATGAAGCTTAAAATGGTGGTATGGCCCTCCTATTTATATATTTTTGAGATTAATCAAGATCAATCATGACCATCCATCCTGAGATCAAGATGTGTGGTCATGAATTAATCCAATTTTGTATAATTAGTCCATAAATACCCTCATAAATATTTAGAAGGAAGGGGCAATAAAGAGGCATGGGAGGCCTTAAAATTGATATTTATTCTATTTATGGCTTACGAATGCCACCCCACAAATGATGTCATTTGATGATGTAGATAATAATAATCAATTTCTAATTAACAGATATTCAATAACTTCTATGTATTTTCAACTTAAACTCTTAATTTGGATTAATTTTATTAAGTGAGATTAATAAATTTTATGCAATTCTTTGGAAATTGGTTGTACATAATTAATCAAACTAGTCAAAATTTCATATTACTGGGTTATAATTTGACTAGAGTGTAATTAGAACAAGATGTTAGTTGCGTATAGACTAATATCCCATTTAGGATGTTGTTGACACAACATAACACATGCACGTGCTGTGTGCTTCTGAATTAAAAGAAAAGAGTGGTCTAGAGCACCAAAATGCATTTTTGTAATTTTGACTTGAAATGATTTGAGAAAATTTAATAATCACATAAAATGCAATTCCTCATTTAGGGATACATTAGCCTAAATCAACACTTTTAAACAACAAGCTTGAACCATTTAGTGCATTTAAATGATTTTGGCCCAAATTGTGTGTTTTCACAAATTTCAAGTAAGAATGATAATTTCAACACAATTGGATGTTAGCAATTGGATGTCTATAGTAATATACCATAAACAACTACTTTCTTTACACATTTCATATAGGTAAGAAAAGGTAAATCACAATTAGCCAATGTTTGTAAGTACACACACGCACACAACATATATATATATATATATATATATATATATATATATATATATATATATATATATATATATATATATATATATATATATATATATATGTATGTATATATATATATATAATCCTTGGCATTATATATTTCTAATTTGGTTGCTAATTTGAAATGATACATGTAGAAGAGCATTTTCTTGATAATTTTCCAAATCTCATTAGGATATGATAATATCCTTTATAGATATTCTACTATGATACCCATAATTACAACAAAAGAATCATCAAATGTTGTGGTCCATATTGTACCTATGACATCTTCTTATATGTAATTCAATGTGTACTTATATTCACAATCTAGTAGATCAAGATTATATTTTTGCCAATGCCAAGATGCATCACTTTTGAATCATTTTTTTTACATTATCTATTGTTAATTAAAGAAATACAATAAGGATAACAAAAAATTATCATCTTAATGTGTATGATTATTGCATCTAATGTAAATGAAATTGATTTCCGAAGAACTCCTGAATTATGGATGTATGTAATTATTTTTTGCTCAATAATACTTGTACTTAATGATGATGTTGAGAAATTTGCATGATTTTCTTCAAACAATCTCCTTGATTCATGTGCTTTAACTATATTTAGATTGATGGAGAATTACCCTATTATTTTCCCATTATATTTTTGAAGTATTCCTATTTTGATGGCAAGAACTAGAGTGATCTGCGTTAGAATGACATAGATCTACTTAAAATTTTCCCTCCTAATCATAGAAACTTCCCAAAAGGGTTAATTTAATATTATATTCAGAGTTGTCATATATTAGCAGTGTCCTTTTCATATTAGAAGCTACATCTAGCCTTGTGAAATTGGAGGTGATAGTAATAGATAGAATAATACCAATAGTGTCAATCTTTGTGTATGCAAATCTTTAATATCCTTAATTGTTTTGAAATCAAATTGGTATAGGGGGATAGTGGGGTCTTCTTCAAATCAATGTTTAATATAAGATGTCATGTCAAGGATGATCTCCCATGGACCTTTTGACTTATTGAATGTTTTATTTACATATTTTAAAGTATTGTTTTAAATTGAGTATATTTTTCCAGTTTGAATGTGGTTGAAGAATAAATTTCCTACCTAGCCAAAACAAGTTATAGTGATGTCATATCCTTCATTATCGATGATGTTGAAGCTAAAAACTTACCCTAAACTATTGTTGTTTGTGTAACTACATAGAATTCCCTTCTTGAGTACTCTACCCTCTATAGTCCAGTTGTTTTTATAAGGATTAAAATTTCTAATTATAGTGTGTGTCTTTGTTTACATGCATTCTCCTTTAGAGGTTGATGATGGTGGTTTATCCATGTGAATTTATTTTTTACAGCTATCCATTATTTGAAATTCAAATTTTTTGGATAGGTGATGGTGCATGATGTACTTGTATCAAGTGTCGATAGTGTCTTATAAAATCAAAAAGAATTAAAAACAACAACGAATGTAAGTTTTGGTAACTGTAACCAAGACAAAACAATGCATATAAATTGAATTGGTATGAAATTTCTAATACTTTGATTAGTTAGGGTTCAATATCTATACAATAACTTCCTATTAAATCAATGAAATAAAAAGAACAATAAGTGTAAGTTTTTTTAATGGTAACAAGACAAAGCAATGCATGTAAATTGAATTGGTGTCAAATTGCTAATACTTTTATTCGTTAGGGTTTAATATACATATAATGTTATCTTAATTAAATTAAATTAAATAATTAAATGGCTATGTTAGTATGAATTAAAACATATAAAAATTTAATTACAAATTATATTTAGAAAGATATAAATATTATTTTATAATATATTGCTACTTTTATTATTGTTATTTGTAAGATTACAAATTCAAAATTCAAGGGTCAAATTTATTATAAAACCTTTTATCTATAAAATTAAAATTTTATTGTTTTAAAAAAATCATCTAAATTTAATTATATCCTTTGTTATATAATTTATTGAACATAAATCCCAAGCCATTGATATAATGATTTATTGCAATTAAACTAAAAAGTTTGCAAGTTAAATATAAACTTCAAAACTTCAAGCCATTGATATAATGATTTATTGTAGTTAGTATGTAAACAAAACAAATTTGATATAAAAATGTAATTATCAATAACATCATATATAAAATTGTTTATAAAGAGTATTGCAAAGATTTAAAAAAAAAGGATTGAAAATTACAATCTATAATAATAATAAAGAACTTTGTAATAATTTACAATTTATACTATTTACCATACTATTATAATTGATTTTCTTATTTAAACTATATACAATGTATTTATATTAAAATTAAATGTACAAAAAATAATGTTTTCGATACTAAAAAACTGATCTCCATATATCGATGGTTACATATAAACTTCAAAACTAAATCAAATTAATTTGAACTTCTTAATATTGCAAATTATTTTTACTCTGTTTGGGCATTGTAAATTGGACTTGGGATTGAGAACATGAATGCCATTATGAATTAATATATGGCTAGGCTCATATTTTAAGGCATCCTCAAATATATATTGTATATGAGATTAAAGCCTCTAGAATATGTATTTTTTTACTTTTAATCTTTATGATGAAAATTGTTTGAGAGTTTGCAACTAAAATATTGATTAAGTCTTGTTTTATATCATAAATAAGATGTGTTGGCATTCTGTGGTGGGAAATATAGATGACAAACTTTTTTCTATTAAAGAAATCCTTCATAGTGTGTTTGTTTGATAGTTAAAGACCATGTTAGAGTCTCCTTTGGTATAATCACACTTTTTTTACTCTTAGTTGTCACCTTTTTAAAATATATCTGACAATAAATACATGTAATATGAAATACAAATATAAACACAATGAACGTTAAATATGAGACATGAATATAATTGTAATTGATTACACGATAGATTTTAATTTAATATTTAATGACTTACTAATTTTAAATAAATGGACAAAAAAATACAAGTAACATTTTTTTTAAATGTTTCTTCATAGTATAATATGATAATTCATAACATGGTAATTTTATTGATCTATAGATGTTAAAATACATTCTATGTGATTGTTTTAATTTAGAAGAAAATTTCAAGTAAGAATATACTAGTTTTAATAATATGCTTTTAATTTTAAAACTTATTGTACATAACGAAGTAAAACATGTTATGAACATGTCAAAATTTACAAAAAACTATAACTTATTGGTTACTTAGTCCTCCATTATGTTGGTCTAATTCCTTTTCACGAATGAATTTGTAAATTATATTGATCCCAATATATGTTGCATGGACCTTATCTATACGGTAAAGTAGCACATGAACTTTTTCAGTTTAAACAATGTGGTCATGCAAAAGATTCATTGATTTCATATTCGAAACGTTTTTACATGTGGTAGTTACATTGCTTGAAAGTAACTCTATATGAGATAAAAACCAAATACATGTATCTATTGTGGGAAGAAGTCCATCATCATCATTATTATTATTATTATTATTATTATTATTATTATTATTATTATTATTATTATTATTATTATTATTATTATTATAAATGGAAATGGGCTTGTCCTACTTCTAGTTTCACAAAGAGGGGTGCACCAAAGCATGAGTTGTATTAGTTACAGTGGGTTTTAGTCATTAAAAAGTCATTGCTAATTATTGTATTAGTTTCAAATGGCCTAGAATTATCTATGTCATTGAAGGAGATGACAATTGAATATGTAAATGTTATATTTGATATTTCAACCACCTCATATTAATTCATCATTAGATCCATTGTATAAAGACAACAAAATTTGTTGTAAGAATATTATGTAAGGTAATTGTATATAAAACACAAAGATGTCTAATTGAGAATATGTTATAAGAGTATCATAAATTTTGAAATCTTTCTACTATTTTCAACTTTTAATATTAAACAAAGCACTTATAAAACTATACTCTGAATTGAACAATTATCTCAAATTATTTCTCAATAATATTAATATTCATGTTTATACAATTTTATATACAATAATATTCAACATTATGTAAAAGATACAAAATATTTATATATTAAAAAATATTAATTCAAATTTATATATAAAATACTTTAAATTAATTCAAAAGAAGAGGCTAAGCTAATAGCTTATTTATTTTTTCGAGAAAGATACACAAATATGTATAGTTGTTGAACATTATATATTGTTTAACAAAATTGTATGATTTAATAAGGATACTTTAAATAAATTAAGACAATGTGTAACGTGATTAAAGTAAAAACTATTGTTTGTGGCTCACATTTTCATATTAAAATATCACACTCAAGTTTAGATGAACTACCGGTCATGATTTCACATCATAATAACAAATGTGCTTCAATTTATGATATTATTCTTTTGTTAATTTGTTTGGAAGTTATAATCATAGTTTTATTTATTTATTCTTTATTATTAGTTAGACTACTTTCTTCTTTCTTCTTTTCTCTTTCTTTCTTTTTTTTTTAATCTTTTAATACAAATCTATTATTAAGTATGATTGTAGAGTTAAAATTTATTTAGTATTATAGAATGTTATTTTGAGTTTTTTAATTAGATATTTTATTTTTTATTAAAAAATGTTATTAAATATAATTATAGAATTAAAATTTATAAAAAATATTTTTAAATGATATAATAATATTAAATAATATTTTCTTAAAATATTAAAATAAATATATCAATTAAGAATTAATTTAATTTTCAAATATTAATATTTCATTCTAAAATTATTATTAAAACCTCATATTAATTTTTTTATTTGATTCACGTATTTGTATATATATGGAATTAGTAAAGTCTAAAATTTTATTTTAATGAATAAAATATAATTTATACAAATATTAAAAATATTATAGCCTCACAATTAATAATATGGTTTATTATGGTCATAGTTTAATTTATTTATTCTTTATTATTAATTAGAGTTTTTTTTAATTAATTCAATTTTTATAAAAAATTAGAGTTAAAATTTATTATTATCTAGTGAGAATTAATTAAATTGTGTAGACTTTAATTTAGAAGTAAATTAATAGTTTTAATTTCATATTTATAAATGCTAAATATTAATTTAATTTTCAAACGTAAATCTTTCATTTCAAAATTATCATTTAAATAACTATTTAACTATTAAATATTGGGATTAATTGAAATTTCACATTAATTTTTATTTGATTAAAATATTTATATGTATATAAAAAAATTGGTAAGGTCTAAAATTTTATTTTAACTAATAAAGCATAATTTATACAAATATTAAAAATATTACAGCCTCACAATTAATAAAGTGGTATACCATGTGCTAAGGGATTGCCTCTATCATGTGCTCGCAATGAAATTGCTCTTGTTCCATTATCTATTGAGATTCCTCCTTTGTTTTCCCACAATCTTATTATTATTATATTATTACTGGTTTATTCTTACATATATTATGCTCTATGCTGGTAATTATAGAAAATCTATTATATATCATATCTTGTAAGTGTTTGTTTTAAAGCTTTGCTCTATAAATTTCTAGACTTTTCCATTTGTTGGATGTGTTCTTTAGTTTAATAACTCTTGTTTATAATTTGTGTTTTTATTAAAATGTATATGTATACAATTTTTTAAAGGTTTTAGCCTCACGTGGTTATTTGAAATTAACAATTATTATATCCCTGCTAATATTTTAGGTCTGTTTTCTTAAGTTCACATAAATGAGTATAACATTATAGCAAAATACAAATTAGAGTTAATAAGAGAAATTATAGAAAAATACAAATCACAGTTCAAAAGAGATTTAAGCATCATAATATCAATCAAGCCTTACAACTAATAAAGTGGTCTATTATCTATTGAGGATTTGCTTTTATTCTCTGTTTGTGATGGGCTTTTTCTTGTTCCATTCTCTATTGAGGTTCCTCTTTTATTTCCACCAATATTCTTCTTCTTATACATTTTTTTTATATCAATGCTCAGGGTTAAGGGGTCCTTGTCCCAATCACTTTTGACCAGAGCTTCAACTAATCTAAGACACAATCAGGAACCCAAATCCATAAGAGAATACTAATGAACATCCACACCTGGCCTAATAATACCATCAATGGCCATAATTGGCCTAAGAATACCAACGATCAGTCACAACCGGCCTAATAATACTAATAATTATCCACTATTAACCCAAGAATACTAATGATCAGCGACAATCGATCCATGAATACTTAACGATCAGCCACATTCGACCTCCAATAACATATTGAGATTTGAACTTGGGTGGTACTTGAAAGAACAAAGTCACTTATCAACTCACCCACATCTCATTGGTAAAAATTTTAATCTACATTTGAAGCTTAATGGGTGTGGGCTTGGGTCTGTAATGTCTGTCGAATGATCCACAACTAAATTGCCCCACTGTGATCCACATGAAACACATGGAAAAGTTTGTCCCCTACCTCAAGGTGTCCCCATGGCTACTTTAGAATGTAGGTGTATGTCTACCCCTAAGCCTCAATACATCACAAGGTATTCAACAGGAATTGAACTTGAGACCTAGGTGACCGAAGTCATTGATCCTATTCACTAGAGCTAACCCTTGGGGCTAAAAATTTGATCTACATTTGAAGCTTAATGGGGGTGGGTCTGGGTCTATAATGTCTATTTAATGATCCGTAGTCAAATCACCCCATTGTGATCCATGTGCAACACATGGAGAAGTTTGACCCCTACCTCAAGGTGTCTCCATAGCCACTTCAAAATGTAGGTGATATTCTACCCCTAAGCCTTGATGTATCATAAGGTGCTAAGCAAGAATTGAACTCGAGACCTAGGTGATTGAAGTTGTTGATCCTATCCACTCAAGCTAACCCTCGGGGATAAAAACATTTGGGTACAGGCATTTTTATAACTGAAATAACCAAACCAGTGGTGAATCGTATCCCTTACCATGGATTGTTGATTGCCTCATCATATTAAACATAGGTTTCAATCCACTTGCCAACCCCCCTCATATTAAACATCGAGCTGACTAGCCCATTACATGTGGATACTTTTCATGAAGGTGTGCATAGCTTTCCCCTTGCAAGATTAGAACCTGTGACCCCCCTTTTTGGAGCACATGTTTTCACCATTAGACCAATTTAGGTGCATAAAAATTTAAATCTACATCTGAAGCTTAATGGGGGTGGGTCTGGGTCCATAGTGTCCATCAAATGATCATGAATCACTTTATTGTGATCCACATGGAACACATGGAGAAGTTCTAACCCTACCTCAAGGTGTCCCTATGGTTGCTTCATAATGTAGGTGAGTGTCTACCCCTAAGCATTGACATGTCATAGGGTGCTCGGCAGGAATTAAACTCGAGACCTAGGTGACCGAAGTCATTGATCCTATCCACTTGAGTTAACCTTTGGGCTTCTTCTTATACATATTATTATTGGTTTATTCTTACATATATTATGTTATGTGTTGGTAAATATCTACCATATTTTATAAGTAATTATTCTAATTTTCTTTCATATAAATATATAAATAGCCTACATTGTGCAAATTAAAATGTATTACATACCTGCTAATACCTAATGTCCATTTTCTTAAGTTCACATAAATGACAATATCATTATAAAAAAATATAAATTACAATCAATAAGAGATATTATAACTAAATACAAATCATAGTTCATAGGTACTCATATAACAAAATATTGACCACTATTATATTTAGAACTCTACAGAATGCTTACTACCTTGTCAACTTTAATCCTTATTATAAGTCATTAATCTCACTCATTTCTACTTCATTAAGAATATATTACACCATATATAGAAGAACAAACACATTTGATAACCTTTAAAAATAAATATGTCCACAAGATATTTTAACCAACTTCACTAGTTGCTTTGCTATTTTAATGCTTTTCAATTAATTTTGGTCTCCATGTCTCCATCAAGTCTTTTCTGGCCCAACCATTAGTTGCATAGATTCAAGACATTAATTTGATTGTGTACCGCTCATCTAGGAAAATAGTTTTTGTTTAAAAATACCCCTCCTAAACCATAATAAGATCTAAAAGGGATCACCAAAATGTTGATATGAATCTAGCTACAAATACATTAAATTAGATAAGTGTTGATGGGGGGCCTAAGGCAAGTTTTATAGCTAGAGACAACCCCTCCAAAATAGCAACACATCTTTTTGGCAACCTTAATCTCTTGAGATGAATCTAAGAGCTTCACCCCACCATATAATGCCTTTGGCATAAATAGATAAATTATATAAATTTTTAGTTTTTCACTTCTTTATAAAAAAATATTTTATATAATTCAAGGAGAAGGTTGTGAAATATCTGAGTGTGAGAAAAACAAGCTTTGCTAGGGTTTCCCATGGTCAATTTTCATTTCTTGTGTGATTTATTACCAACCTTGCATACTAATTTTTTAGGACTTTATAAGGGTCTTGTACATTAATTATGCTCATGCTCTGCCCTGTTAGTGGGTTAACCCTATAAAATGGATTCCCCACTCTTGACTTCAACTATTGTTATAAGAGATGAGAGGGATGACACCCAAAAGATCTTAGAAGTTTGTCCTGAAGGTGTATGATGAGGTACTCCCTCTTCCATTCTCTCTTATCTATAGTATATCATTTTGGTTGATGCTATTGAAAATGCATGTAAATGGTATAAAATCTTCTTATTGTTTACTTTGTCAACTAAATCCCCTTAGAGGAGTCTATCCATAATTGATTTTTCCACCATTTGGAGCCTATAGGCATCCATATGGTCAACATTTGGAACCTCACTAAATATTTTTTCCTATTTAATGTTAAAAAGTCATCTGAAGTCTAAACCTTCTTTGTCAAATCAAGTTGTCATTTTATGAAAAATATGTTCTTGATTTTATCCAATTAGACTTGAGATTTCAAAGTTACAGACCAAGCCTCTCTTAGATTTCTCATCTAGGTTGATCCTCATAGCCTATTAGTGTACCTTTGGTCTTCTATAAATCAAATTCTTGCACCAATTGGTTGCATTGTTTTCTAGGAACAATCCAAGTGGTTCTCTTCCCACCCCAACAAATTGGTTTACATCGAGGTTAACTTATCTAAAGACCTAAAGGAGTTTATTTATATCTAGGTGGGTGATGTTTTCTAGTCACAAGAAGTTGTGTAATTCAACCTTATTAACACCTAATTTTGTTTTTAGGTGTCTAACCATCATATAAAATATTTTCCCCTTATGGGGCATTTGAAGCATTCATCGACCACTCCATTACTCAAGAATCCCAAGATAGCATAAAATGGAGAAATTTGGCCATAGTTAACTCTAAACACTAAATCCAAGCTGAAACCCTCCTCTTTATTAGTTTCTTATCTATTAAAAAAACATTCTTAGGAGATAGCCACTTCATATCCCCTTGTTGTTCTAGTCCCTTAAGCCCAACAAAGCCTAGTTTCTTAAATTTCCCATGATTCTATGGTCTTTCCCACTAGGATATCCTCAAATAATGGCTCATTATCTTGGTGGTTTTGTATCCCACCACATGGTCGTGGTAACTCTCCCCAAGATAAGAATGGGGCTAAATGTCACTCTATCATGCTAGAAGAATCTTCTCACCTAGACTAGTGTAATAGTTTTATAGTGTTAGTGGATTTTAGGATGGACAAAGGAAGTTCCTATTGACAAGTTTGACCACATAAGTCAAATTATCACCCCTATAAATTTAAACTTTGCTTTTCATACAAACTCATTTATAGCTTTATCATTCCTTTGGTAGTTTTTAAATGGTTTTCATAAGGCCTTGTTAGCATTATTTAAGACAATGTCTTGGTTAAGCTCTCCATTGCATTTGGAGTCATTTTAGTGGGTCCAAGAGGTATGTCATGTTGTGTCAAGATATTATATAGTCTATCAGGTCAAGTCTTTTCACTTAGTCACTTGGTTTAAGGTCTATTAGACTTATTTGATGAAATTAAGGTAATGGGTGTCATTAATCCCTTCATTTAATCAACTTAATCTATTAATGTCATTTAAACTAGGGGTAGTGTCCAAAGATGTTTGTAGTGGGGCTGATGGCTATAGGTATTACAAATATGATAGGGGGGTTGTTATCTTTCTAAATATCTAATCTAGTATATCCTAGAAAGGATCATTAAAGAAACACACTTGCAAAAAATAAGACACTATGTAATATAATTTGTTGAAATAAACACACTTGTTGAAAATAAACACACTTGTAAACAAAAATTAGCTAAAAATAAACACACTTGATGAAAATAAATAATTTGTTGAAAGTAAACACACTTGCTAGAAATAAATAATATGCTAAAAGTAAACACACTAATTTGGAATCTTGAATTAACTCTTAGAATTGAAAGATAATTTCCTACAAGTTTTAAGTATATTTATAATTATTGTTGTGAGAAGGAAATAGATTTATAATTATTGGAAACTATAAATACATAAAATACCATATATAAAAATATGTTTCTAGTTCCTAAGGAGAGTAGGCCCTTGCTCACCTTGGGAATAGGAATGGAAGAAGACTCAATACTTTGAAATTAAAGATTTCTTCATTAATCAAATCAAATTAAATAAATGTAACAAAAATTGTGATGGAATATTAACTAAATAACAATACATTATTTATTTCTCAATTTCTATTTATTTATCAAGACATGAAGATTTACTTATATAGTGTTATAGCAGAAGATCCCTAGATCTTAGTAGTCAATCTTCTCTTTTCAAGACAAATCTCCTAATTTTATTAGTTCTTCAAAATAGGAAATTTATGGTTTGGAATAAAAAGATCTGTCTATTACAAAATCTACTACATATCTACTAATAATGACTTCCTAGATGCACTAGATCGATTTGCCTTGAAAAGACTAGGGACATATTTACATTTACTAATCTATATATAAAAAGTTTATTTATATATATACTATTTATAATAACCCTATAAATAGCAAGTGACCAAAACAATCTTCTATTAGAGGTATAATCACTGAGAGGGAGGGTGAATCAGTGATGCTAGATAATCCAATCCAATTCCCAACTCTTAAACATTACCACTTATAATCATGATACATACAAATTAATCAATGCAATAAACAAGGAAGTAATAGCAAGATAAAACACATAACACATGAGATATGTGGGAAACCATCTTAGGAGATAAAACCCAGTTAACCCTGTAAGATGGACTACAATCCTATAAAGAAAAATTCAACATTTAAACCAGCACCAACTAATCAAGGAACACCCATCCCTTAATTTAGTGAGACACCCATCCCATAAGGAGGAACCAACCCCCTAGACAACCAAGCACTAATCCAACTACCTTGATCTAATCACCACTTCTGATTTGATGTCTTCTACACCTAATTATGGAGTTCTCTTACTTGTAGTCTTTCCCCTTTACACTCTCACAAACTTGCACACACAAGCAATGTATCCAAAACACCCTTTTGGATCACTCTTCACTTCTTAGCACATACATAATTAAAAAAACTACAACAACTTTGTCAAAACATAAAAAATATAACTTTTAGGTTATGCACATAATCCTCAACCCTACTCTTCAATCCATCTACTAAGCACACTCACTCAATCAACCTCTAGGGCTTACTCTCTCAATCTGCCTCTTCTAGGCTCATTAGGTATAATGACCTATGTGTTCACCTATATCACCTTGATTATGCAAGCATGACTAATCCTCTTCACTCTTTATTGGTCTTCAATGACTTGTACCTTCTCCTTCAAATGTTCTCTCCTTCACTTGGCTCCACACTCTCTCAAATCCACTCCAAATAGGCCAATTATGCCTAGTATTTATACAATACACTCATCTAACCCATCTTGGTCAGCCAAGATACTTACCAATTTTTTTATACATTTGAAATAGGTCCTCATACATGTTACATGTAATAAACACACACTCCTTATGTTTTCCAATACCTCATTAGCCCCAAACTACCATTAGGTCTTGGTGAGACCTAAAATAATTAGGCTTTCACATCCACACATTACTATTGTAACCTTTTAGACCACATTAAGATTCTACCAAAAATTTAAAAATTTAAACATATCTCCAATATCCCCTTGCTTACTCTCATATGGGTCCATGCCACCTGGAATACCAACTCAATACTCGAACCTACCAATTAGGTCTCCTTTCTCTTCAAGCCTTTATACATAAAAAATATAGTCTCAAACTTCTAAAGTAACAAATCAAATATTTCAAATATCCATATTATTAGATCACATGTGTGAAAAATTTAGGACCTATGTAGCACCTCCATGTGATTTAGACACTTCAACACAAGCTCTAAGCACTAAAAACAACTCTCTCAAAATGACCACTTAGGTTGGTCACACACAATCAAAATACAATTATACTATTTTGACTCTCTATATCTGATAAGGGGTATATCCTGGTATTAAATACTTTATCATAAGCCTTATATACTTATAAAACATCTCAATACTCATTTTATTCTTCAATTATGCTCAGAATACCTTCAACTTACTCTTGCAACATGGTCACTCAATCTTCTAGTGCATTCAATAAACACAATCAAATTCTAATCAATTATTCATATTAAAGATAGATTGGTCAAACCTCAAAATTCCACAAATATGGTCCTCATATAATGTAGAACACTTTTCAATTATATTTCATCTTGAAACATCAAGACACTATCAAGAACAATCCAATTTTCCTTCTCTAGTCACACAGAAAACATGGTCAAATATAGAGTCAACTTTGGAGCTTAATTTATCTAACTTTACAAATATTCAAACCTATAACTAGTTTTTATGGATGCATGTTGAATTTTTATATAAATTTTATTTTTACTTCATATTCAAATTCTAAATATATCAAAATTTATGACTCAAACACTACAGACTGGTTTTTCCTTTGTTAATTCAAATGCCAACGGTCACTGTGTAAATACAAATACATCAACCACATGTCTTCATCTATTTCTCTAGTAAATTTTATCACATATGCTCTATTGATCTCTCCATGAGTATCCTAGTCTTTACCTTTAGTCATTGACTATTGATCTTTGATCTATGCTATCAATATTGAGATACATGGTAGCCTCACATGCCTTATGTGGACCTTACTTATCAGACTCAATGAGCTTATGCCACTTGGTAGTCCTACATGCATTCTAAGTACCCTACTAACTTATTAAATTGATATGTACTATCTATTTTCATCTACATGAACATTTGCATCTTCTTGATCTTCTATCAAAGCTTTTAAGATTATGAAACTTGTCACCAGCATGTACAATCTTAGACTCCTTTGACTTATTGACCATGTGCTCATTATTCAATCTTCAAGCCAATTGAACACTCACCATTAGATATTTTACTAATTTTATTCAATGTTCATCTTTAGATATTTGATTTTATTAAATTCTAATCATTAGATTTCCTCTTGTAAATTTGGCTAAGTATAGAAACTTAGTGAACTTTGTCTTGAGAGGCCAACTTTATACCTAAATAAATTTTGAAACGCTCAATTTCTAGACCTAAATTTGAACCACATAATCATATCTCATAGGGTAAACCATCCAAGTATAAAATTTCTCTTGAAACCTTCACACATGTGAAATATGACATCATCAAACTACTTACTTGGCTTTATCTATCAATATGACTACTTTAGCTTAGACATTCATATCACTGTTCTGATGAATCTCATTCACTTCCATAGGCACTCTAATAAATCATAACATCCCATAGGGTCTCTACAACATGTCCATACCATAAATATCATCCATCAATTGCCTATCAAATCAAACATTGAATAACTATGTAAGAACACTAAAGAACATTGAAGTGCACTTTTTCATTGTCATTCTAGCACACATGACACCTCATCCTTGGTCACCTTGGAGACATCATTGATAAAATTCCAACAATATCCCCCTTTTTTATTGATGTTAAACACTAATACAAATATTATGCCCATACTCTTTCTCTTTCTTCAAGTACTTTCTCCCACTTTGACATAATGACAAAGTGGGTTCAACTTATGATCTTGCGGACCTAAAAAGACTTCAAGAACCAACAACATGAAAGGATCCCCTATGAGAGATTTTATATACTCCCCCTAAAAAATTTCATACCTCTTCTTACCTTGATCTTCTTAAACATGCTCCATGACTACACTCTTCTTTGATCATACATAGATTCTGAGCTTAGGCACCCTTTTGAGCATCTTTAGACCATTTATAATAATGATGAATCAACATAATTGCCTTCATACCTTCTCTCTTAAATTCTAATACATAGTCCTCTAATCCTAGGACCTAACCATTTACAAATCTCCCTCGTTATTTATGCATGAGGATTTAATATATTGTCAACAACACATGATTTAGTTTGATCAAGCCATTATACAAATAAGCTTGAAATTGCAACTGAAGTAGATATCTTCATATCTCCAACATGACTACGGCATCTCACATATTCTCCCCCTTACATCATGCACAACTCTCCAATCCTTTGAAACTATTTGAGTTGTCCCTCCCTAACTCCACACTCCACCTGGATCATGATATCTTCAAAAAGACTTCTTAATGAACTAGATTTGCCAGTAACTCTTCAACACTATCCACACTTAGTCAATATCCTTATGAAACCACTAATAGATCTCATATATTCATTAGATAAACTTAAATAACTAAATTAGACATGAATAACTCTTATAAGGATCTCAAAAAAAAATTTACTTGGTCCTTTACAAGTCATCATGGTTTAGAACCTTTTCAAAGCACTCTCATGGAACTATCTCATATTCAAAACACTATGAACTCCATGACAAACAAAACTTGTCATATATAGAAATCTAAGACCTTCTTTATGATATCAAAGATATGAAAAAACATTCTCCTCATCCTCCATATCAACCTTGTCTTCAGTCTTTCAACATTTGATTTAAGCAACATAAATTGAAAAGTTTTTATCTTGAGGACCAAAAACCCTGAACACACCTTGAGCATAATAAAACAAGATCAACATACATTTATATAAAAATATAACATTTTGATAACTCACCATCATTGATTAGACACCTTTAGCTGAGTTGATCAACTTGAGCTGATGAATCATACAAAACAACACAAGCTTATTAAACTAAAGCATCTCACAAATGCTTCCCCTTAGATCATGACCACATATACAATGAAGATCTATACCTTGATACATCTTGCTCATAAGAAACATGTATAAACATAAACCACACTCAAGACACCTAAGTTAGCTCTCCCTAAGTCCATACTAATATTTGAACTTCTACAGCCCATAAGTCCTCTCTCAAGAGTCACCATACTACTGATCAGAATAATAAGAATAAACACAATGTAGATTGACTCAGTTGAAACCAAACTCCAAAGTACTTTCAAGGCACTACATCAAATCAAGCTACCTCAAGAGACTAAATATGGATGAAATCTAATTGCATCCATACCTTTATTCTACTACAACTCATATTTACAATATTATCCCTCAAAGACCTCTCTCTTTACACCAAGGACTGCCTCTTACATATCATAACATAACTCCTTATGAACTGAATCAACACAAAGGAACACACAACCATACTTTTTTTTTCATACCTCAAATTGATATAACAACTCACCTTCATGGATTTATTGTCATGAAACACCAACCAAGACCCAACAAGCATCAACCATGTTTCCTCTTTTTGTAAAGTGTCTCCTTGAAGCCTAAAGAGAGACACCCCTTTGATATAGTGAGATGAAAAGTACCAAAACTTAGGAGACTCCCATATATCCATACTCTCATTTGACTTGCATTCTTGACTCACCATCAAATTTAAATTGAATGGATCTTTTACTTCATTCTTTGCTTCAGACTTGTCAACAAATGCAGATGATAGAAACTCTTGACTTTACTTCATGTCTATCATGGAATATAAACCATCTTTGGTCTAAAACTGATATCTTATAACATACTTAGGTCTCCATAACCATGTGTGGCCTCTTCCTTGTACACTAGGAGATCCATACACCTTATTTTTCTTTGAAAACTCATTCAACTTGTTCTTGTAATAGCTAGCAATATGACCAACTCTATGACATCTGAAATAAATAAGATCATTCATACCTTTTTCTTGATGATGATTGTGATCTTACTTTGAGTGATTGCCTCTCCTCTTTCATTATTTAGTAATGTGGCCAAAATAATTACATGCATAACAATGATCCTAAGATGAATATCTCTTTGCATTGGTCTATTTATCTAGTCTTCTATCTTGCACTCTAAGAGCCTGATTGAACTTATCTTGACTAAATGGTATTTACTTGTAGAACTTATCAATGTGACCAATTCTTTTGACAACTATAGAAAATAATGTCTTTCACATAATTTTCTTAAATATGATAGTGATCTCCTTTTGATTGATTACTTCTTCTTATATAGTCTTTTGCTCTATGACCAATAAGATGACAAACAAAACAATGGCCCATAAAAGATTTGGCATACCTTGAAGCATTTGGTTGTCTGATTGGCTTCTTTATTTTGATCTTGACCTGATCTATCTTGTTGAATTTCATGCTACCAACCTCTTTATTTTGTCCTAATTTCTTTTGAACTTCTTCAAGCTTGCCTATCTTGACTATGACCTTTTCATGCTTATTCTTTAGGGAAACAAGATTAGTATTCAATTGAACACATTTATCTTCTTTAGCTCTCATGCTTGAACTTTTAGCCTCTAATTAAATTATAAGATATTTGATGGTATTCTTATCTTCCTTATCTTCTTTAGCCATGTTATCATTCAATCTACATACTTGTTATTCCATAAACTTGATCAGTTCTTGATTCTCCTTTTCCTCTCTTATGAAATTTCCTGAAAACTCTCTTTAAGAGACCTGACTCATACTTTAATACATTTAATCATATTTCTCATTTTATGATTCCTCTTCTTTTGTTCCTTTAGTTCACCAAGTGCACCCATGAGCTCAAATTCTAGATCAACTTCTTCTTCTTCATTATCATATAACACTTGTTCTTCTTCACTATCATGGCAAACTTCTTCATCATCCATAATGTTCTTTTCTTTTGAACAACTTTCCTTTTTACCCATATTGTATCTTAGATCAC
Source organism: Torreya grandis (assembly GCA_037957365.1). Lineage (NCBI taxonomy): Eukaryota > Viridiplantae > Streptophyta > Pinopsida > Cupressales > Taxaceae > Torreya > Torreya grandis. The sequence goes on from JARHVA010001016.1 coordinate 3,325,441, forward strand.
CTTCAATTGGTTAAACGTGAAATGAAGTTCCTACTATGATACTAATTGTTAGAGGTACAATCACTAAGAGGGGGACAAATCAATGATGGTAGATAATCCAATTTAATTCCCAACTCTTAAACATTCAGCACATACAATCATGATGCATACAAATTAAACATTATAATGAACAAGGAAGATATAGAAAGATCAAGCACATAACACATGATATATGTGGGAAACCCTCTTAGGGGATAAAACCCACTGAACCCTATAAGATGGACTATATTCCTATAAATACAAGATTCAACATTTAAACCATCACCAATTGATCAAGGAACACCCATCCCTTAATTTAGTGAGACACTCATCCCATAAGGAGGAACCAACCCCCTAAGAAACCAAATAATAACCCAGTTACCTTGATTTAATTTCCACTTCTGATCTAATGTCTTCTACACCTGATTATGGAATTCTCTTACTTGCACTCTTTCCCCTTTACACTCTCACAAAATTGCACACATAAGCAATGCATCCAAAACACCCTTTTAGATCACTCTTCACTTCTTAGCACATACACATTCAGAAAACCTAAAATAAATCTATCATAACATCAAAAACATAACTTGTAGGTCATGCACATAATCCTTAACCTTCTCTATTATTCAATCCATCTACTAAGCACACAAACTCAATCAACCTCTAGGGCTTACTCGTTCAATCTACCTCTTCTAGGCTCATTAGGTCCAATGACCTATGTGTTCACCTATATCACCTTGATTAGACAAGCATGACTGATCCTCATCACTCTATATTGATCCTTAATGACTATTACCTTCTCTTTCAAAGGTTTTCTCCTTTCTTGGCTCCACACTCTCTCAACTCTACTCCAAATAGGCTAATTATGCTTAGTATTTATACCATATACTCATCTAACCCATCTTGATCAATCAGTATACTTACCAAACTTGTTATAAATTTGAAATAGGTCCTCATACATGTTACATGTAAGAACCACATAGTCCTTAGGTTGGCCAATACCTCATTATCCCCAGACCACCATTAGGTTTGGGTGAGACCTAAAATAATTAGGCCTTCACATCCACACGTTACTCTTACAACCTTTTAGACCACCTTCAGCTTCTACCAAAGCTTAGAACACATCAAAAATATCTCCAATATCCCCTTTCTCACTCTCATATGGGTCCATGTAACCTAAAACACCAACTCAATACTTGAACCTACCAATTAAGTCTCCTTGCTCTTCAAACCTTTATACATAGAAAATACAGTCTCAAAATTTTGAAGCAACAACTCAAATATTTCACATATCCATATGATTATATAATATGGGTGAAACCTTCAAGATATATGAAACACCTCCATATTATTTATACACTTCAACATGATCTCTAAGCACTAAAAAATACTCTCTCAAAATGACCACTCAGTCTAGTCACACATAGTCAAAATACAATTATACTATTTTCACTCTCCATATCTGATCAAGTTCATATCATGACATTAAATATTTTATCATAAGCCTTAGGTAATTATAAAACATATCCATACTAATTTTCTCTTCAATTATGCTCAGAACACCTTCAACTTACTCCTGGAATATGGTCACTCATTCTGTCAATACATTCAACAAACATAGTCAACTTATAAGTAATTGGTCACACTAAATATGGATTTATCAAACCTCAAAAATACACATAGATGGTTCTTATATAGTATATAACACTTTTAAATAGATATTTCATCTTGAAACATCAAGACACTATAAAGAACAACTAAATTATGCTTCTTTGGTCACTTATAAAACATGGTCAAATACACAATTAACTTTGGAGCTTAATATATTTTACTATATGAAAATTCAAACCTTCTAACCAATTTTTTTATTCATCTTAAATTCCTTTACAAATTTTATTTTCACTTCATCATCAAATTCTATATATATTAAAATTTATTGCTCAAACACTATGAATTAGTTTTTCTTTTGTTAATTCAAATGCCAATAGTCACTGTGTAAATGCAAATACATCAGCGACGTGTCTTTATCTCCATTATCCTATAAATTTTATCATATAAACTCCATAAATCTCTCCATGAGTATAATTATCTTTACCTTAATTTGTTAACCATTAATCTTTGATCCATGTTATCAATATTGAGACACATGACAGCCCCATGTGCCTTTTATAGACCCTACTTGTCAGACTCAATAAGCTTCTTGTCTGTCCCACATAGATTATAAGCACCTTAATTAATTATTGACATGATACACACCACATATCTTCATATTCATTAACACCCATGTGGTATTTATCTTCTATCAAAGCTTTCAAGATTGTGACACTTGTCTCCAGCACGTGCAATCTTAGACTCCTTTGACTTATTGACCTTGTGTTCACCATTAGATCTTTGATCTGAATGAACACTCTCCATTATATCTTTGTATAATTAAATTTAATTCTCATCATTATATCCTTTATATTATTAAACACTCATTTTTATATCTCCTCTTGCAAATTTGGATAAGTATAGAAACTTAGTGAACTCTATCTTGAGAGGCCAAATTTGCACCTAAATAACTTTTGCAACACTCATTGCCTAGACTTGAAATTTGAACCACATGATAACCTCTCATAGGGTAAACCATCCAAGTATCAAAATTCTCTTGAAAACTTCACATGTTTGAAAGAATATGTCATCAAACTGCTTACTCGACTTTATCTATCAATATGACTACTTGATCTTAGACATTCATGTCACTATTATGATGAATTCCATTCACTTCCATAAGCACTCTAAGAACTTGTAATATCTCATAGGGTCTATAAAACATGTCCATACCATCAATATCATCCATTAATTTCCTATCAATTCAAACATTGAATAACTATGTAAGAACACTGAAGCACACTTTATCATTAGCATTCTAGCACACATGACACCTCATCAACATCCTTGGTCACGTTGGAGACATCATTGACAAACTTATAACTTATTTAGGTATATATATTTTAGTTTTACAAGCTCAAATATGGATTGAAAGAGTCTAGAGCAATTCTAGTAGAGTCTAAATCAATTTCATAGCACTTTTAGTAGAATGCAAAGCAACTCCATACAACTCTAATGGAGTCTAAAGTAACTCTATAGTAACTTATTTCAAGAAACCTGGATGTTTGAAGAAGTCCACAATGAGGTTTCTAGGCTAGGTGGCATGTTTTGGTGAATGAAATTAGATCTTAAATGAGTCTATAGCTATGGATTAGGTGAGTCCATAGCTATTGGGCAAATTTGAGGTAGTAGACTATGAGAGTCTGTAGCTTCTAGAAAAGTCTGTAGCTCAGTTTAGAGAAGACTTGAATGAACTAGAAGAGTGTCAAATGAGTTTTTAGCTTGCCAAAATATTGGAATATTTTCTATAGGTCACCTTAAAATATCATCAATAAGGGTCCTTATTCCTTATAGACTATTTTATCATCTGTATATACACAAAATAGAGTGTCTAAACATGCAAAGAGTTAGAATTAAATAACAGAGTTAGTCTTTTAAGATTTAGTTATATTAAGTAAGATAAAGCATCTATTTATTATAATAAGATTAGATACAAGCCTAAGATCCTTGAATTGTTCAGTCTAGAGGAGAGGTAATGAAATAAAAATGAAGAAAAGTGATAGTAATAATGAGCCATATTTTGGACTCATCATTTCCCCCATGCTTTACCTTTCACAAATTTAGTTGTTACTTATTCCCTCATAATTCTGAATTATAGCTTGTAAACACTATTTGAGGTCATATGTGTCATATTCATCAGCCTAAAAATTATCTGTGGAACTAGTGAAACCTTGATATGTTCACACCATTTGTTACCAATTATAAAATTATTCATCTATTTGAGGACTCCATATATGCCATGTTAGAATACGAGTCAGAATAAGTTGTGGCCTAAATCTCATACCAACCTAAATTTTTTCTCCTCCTGAGTTAATGACATCAAAAATCATGTCATTGATAGCTTATTGACTTTGTAAGCTTCATCTTATATTGGTTAGAGACATCACCTCTCTTATTTTCAATGAAAATGTCAATGTGTCCCAATGCTTGACACTAGTTGTAAATATATCATCAAAATTTTATCTTGTATATAGATCAAAAGAGATATTATTGTTACACAAAGCATGTAAGTAATAATCCTTAATGTTTGGATTCAATAAATAAGTAGTTTTGAAGTTAATCAATAAATTCTTGGCACTAAGAAAAGTAGGTCTAATACAAATCCCTATAGTTTTAGATTTTTCCACATATTTCTCATGTCTAGCTTTCCAAGCTATATGATTTGTATAATTAAAAAGAAGAGATCTTAGCTAAAATTCTCCTACATATAGATTGACCATGAATTTATTATAGTCTCCTAATATAGATTACATAAATAAAACTCACATAATAAATCTTGCTATTCTGGAGTGTATTCCTAGAAAATGTTTAGAAACATGGGAGGATCTTCAATTTTGTGAGGTAAATCACATGAAATTCTCAGTATCTACCATCTATAAAACTATTCATGTAAATACAAGCTATAAGGAGAGGGAGATCTACAAGCTAGAAGGTTTTCACTTATCTGACATGCAACCTAAAGATTTGCTTCAAATTTTTGAGTCTACTATTTTTCTTGCTCCAATATTTCTTTAGTGGTCTATTTTTATTTTTATAAAACTTTATTTTGTTCATTGATTTCCCTGAACTCAAAACATACCTAGTAGTCAACATGAGAAATAATAGTTTGACATGTGTTATCTACTGAAGGTTTAGAAGAAGATGAAGTTTACATATAGAGTTGTTTTTGCTAATACTTTTGGAGTTGTATTAAAAATAGATTTTCTTCTTTTGATTCAATGATATCCAAGAATTTACCATGTCTTCCACAAAATGAGTTATTTGCTTCTCAAGTCTTTTGTTCCTAGTCATGTGATCTAAAGCTTTGTTTTTAAAATTATTTAATCCTAGATTCAAATAAGAGTTGAGTAAATCCTTACATTGTAGCTAAGATAAAATATCAACAATATATGTAGCTTATTTTTTGATGATGACCTTATCCTTTGATAGTGTAAAGATGAGTTGCAACTCTAGATATTCAGTGCAATTAGATGATTTTCTTCTTTAGAGATCATAATACTTTTCCATTTATCTAATACTGGTCTTATATCAGTATTTGAAGAAGATAGAGAAGATTATACTTCATATACTAAACTTCTTCTTTTAGTAGATTTTCTTTCTCAATAGTTGCCTCAGCAAGAATATCTAGTGGGATAGGTTCTTGCCCTAAATGATGACTCAAGAATCTCTTTTGTGGCAACTTCTTCATCAAGAACTTATGTTGCTAAGTTAGGAATCTCTACTGAGATAAATTCTTAATTATAATATAATTCTATTATTTCTACTATTATTTGGGAAGAGAACAATGGTGAATGTTTGAGGCTATCAAGAGTGATTGTTGTTTTTGTCTCCTCATCATCTTATGCCAAAATTAATCTTCTACATATTTTTTTTATTTGTATAGGGGAATTGGGTTCCTGTATAGAAGTATCCTCAGCATCTTGTGATGCTCTATTTATTTTGAATACCTATGCTATGTTTACTAAAGGGATATCCTTAGATTCAATGTTTACATGAGACTTTGAAACCCTAGGTATTAGTTTTCATTTTTTTAGAATTTATTGAGAAGTATATGCAACCACATGTGTGGTTTATGATCTGATCTATCATATTTCACTAGACATAACCATAACCTTAGAAGAGGAAGCCTCTTCTTTTGTCTTGGATATTGGGGGTTTTGTAGAGACTTTTGAAATAGATGTTGAGGATGGACTGAATCTATTGTTTCAAAAATTATTCCATGCTAATTTTCTTTGTTTAAGGAAATGATGTTGAATAATTAAATGGATAATACCATGATGATGGAGAGGATTTGATCTATTAATACCCAAAATATGAATGGATCCATATAGGAATAAGGTGACATTGACCCTATTTTGATTCTATTGTTGGCTATACTTGATATGAATAATAATATGCATTATTTCACACCCAAAATTTTATATTGCCCTCCACATATGAAATATTTCATTACCCAAAGAGAAATAGATTTTTATGGTTCAGGTAGGGTTTCCCTATTGATCCCTTTTGTCTTTCCTTGATGGTTTTTTACACATGCAATAGATAATTATTCATTTCTAATGAATTGTGAAATTAACTCAAAAAAAGGAGTTCTTCCAAGTATTCTTTTACCTACTTCAACAATTCTAGATATTTCATTAATGATTGAGCTAGAAACTAGAATTCTAGTTCCTCTCACTATAGTGGAGTCTTCTATTATATTGGTAATAAATTCTTTCACCAAAGATTCATCATACCCTTAAAATTTCTAAAAAAAATTATATGCAACCAACCTCCTAAAAACTTCTACAAAGATATCATTTGTCATCAATCTAGCTACAGATTCAGGTTTAGAACATTTCTTGTGTCCCATGGTGGCTCTATCAAATCTCTGAAAGTTAGGGTGGATTATCAGGTGCAATAATCAATGCCAATTAAAAATAATAGCATGCAATGAAAATGGAAACAAGCGATTCAAATGGGTATTTGGTTTGATGGTTGTTGACATAATCTAAAGCAATCATCATACAACATGAAAGTTAAATGAAATTATCTTTAAGAAATATTTAATTTACTTCCACACTTATGAAACTTATGCATCATCAAACTCAATAGCTTTATTTAAGGTACTTCAAAGTGAGGTAATAGGAGGCTTATACACATAAATAAAATTGATATGACATTCTCTTTACTTGCATGTCTTTTTAGTTATGACCTCTCTATGCCATCAAATGTTTCTATTAATAAAAATGACATTCATTTTGCTTATGTGTCCTCTCATTTATGACCTTTTTATATCATCAAATTCCTTTTTTATGTTTACTTTGACGACTTGCAAGATGTCTTCTTTCCAAACCTCTTCTTAAACATGAACATACATGAGCCAAAAGACTTATATTAACCTGATGTAGATAAATAAAATGATTTACTTACTAAATCATAGTCTTAGCCTTCATTCCTTTCTTGAAGCCTAATTATAAACACAGAATAAAAGCATGAATTAGTCTTTGTAGGGATGTATATAAAAAAATACTTCATTGATTTGATTGCTTAAAACAATTGATCAATTTTTACTATTTTATGTGTTTTTATATATATTTTTTATTTTTAGTATTTTACCCTTGACCAACCATTTTTGGTTTTCAATCCAAGGCTCATTATTCAATGCATGACTAACCAAAAGGCTAGTTTTCTAATGTCCTAAAAAGGATTTTCACTATTGAATTTTTTTTGTAAGATGGAAGACCAAAAAGTGATCTCCTTCGTATATTTTATAGAGTATACCATCGTGGATTTATTATCATGGAATAACTAGGTCCTTCCATGAAAACTATTTCATGTCTAATGTTTTGAACGAATTTCTCTTTTTTGACAGTGTATGTTATAATTCAAGCCTATGTCAATTGACCATAAAAGTTTTCTATTTTTCATCTATTGACAACAATTACATTGATCCATTCTCAAATATATTTTTGACTTGATATGGGCCTAACCACCTTGTCCTTAACTTGACTTTGAATTGTTGAAACTTGGAGTCAACTAAAACTGTCCAATCTCTTTTTTGAAATCTTCTTGCTTTGATGTGGTAATCATGTCATATTTTCATTTGATGTTACATCATCTCTATTTTTTTTAAACTTGTGTCCTCATCTCATCAAGTTTATTTAATTGAATAATTCTATCTTGTTGTGCCTTATCCAATGTAATGCCTACTTCCATTACTATTTTCAAATTTTATAATTCAAATTCAATGAAAAGTAAAGGTTTCTTACCATACACTAACTCATAATGTGAGAACCCAATGGTTGTCTTCTAAGTAGTGTTGTAGGCCAATACCACTTTTTGTATTATGATTCCCCAATCTTTTCTACTACTACTAAATATTTTGTTTAGAATATTCTCCAGCTCTTTATTAGTAACTTCTACTTGGCCATTAGATTGTGGATGGTAAGGAAAAGATTTCCTATGATTGACTTGGTAGACCTCTATAAAATTTTAATCATATTAGACATAAATTATGTTCCTTGATCTTAGACTATCTCCTTATGTGCACCAAATGATTGCATGATCTTAAAATATAAAAAAGTTGTTATTACTTCTTCTCTAGTAAATATTAAGGCTTGGACTTCATCCCATTTAGTGACATAATATGTATATATTAAAAGGTACTCATTTCCTTGATATGGAGGATCTATAAGACCAAAAAAAAATATTTCTCATTTTTTAAATGGTTCCAAAACTACTTGTGAATGAAGAGGCATCTCTGTTGATAGTGTAAGTTGTCCCATCCTTTGGCATGAATCACATTATCTAATATACTTCTTTACTTGCCTATGAAATGAAGGCCAATAATATCATGTTATTAAGATATTTTGTGTGGCTATTTTTATTAAATAATTCCCTCATCTTGGTCATCATGACAAGATCTAATTATATCATATGCTTCATAATCTGCTACACACCAATGAAACACATGATCAGGTCCATACTTAAATACATGCCATTAATCCATTTGAAAGAAAACCTTTCTTAAATATTTTCTTTCTTTTCGAGTAAAATGAGAAGGAAACTTCCTTGTTTCTAAATTTTTGGCTATGTCAAAAAACCATAGAGATTCTACTAAAACAACAAATAAATATTCATCTAAAAAGCTATCCTCAACTGATTTTTCACTACATGCATTGTTTATTCTAGAAAAAAAAATTGAAACAACATTAAATTTTCTTGGTTTATCAATGATGGTTATATCAAATTCCTAAAAAAATAATAACCATATTATTATCCTTCCCCCTACTATAGGTTTATTTATAATATACCTTATGAATGATCTATGTATATGAAAACCTTATAACATGTAATATAGTGTCTAAATTTATTGATGGCATAGATTACAGCAAGGAATTATTTTTTAATGGTTGTATAATTCTTTTTATTTCATGTGAGAATTTTTTGATATAATAAATGGCATACATATGATCATTCTCGTACATTTGTCCAAAAACTACCCCCATTGCATAATTAGAAGCATTAGTGTAAATGTGAAAGGGTTTTTCCCAATTAAGTCCTCTTAGCACTAGTGCAAAACTTAATTTTTATTTAATGGATTTAAAGGATTTTTGAATATCATCACTCCACATAAATTAATTGTCTTTTACCAACAAATCAAACCTAGGAATAACAATTTTATTGAAGTCTTATATAAAATGTCTGTAAAAACTAGCATGACCTAAAGATCTTTTGATATCAATTTAATTCTATGAGATAGGCAAGTTGGGAATTATTTCAATTTTATTAAGATCCACTTTGATTCCCGTGGAAGATATGTGGTGTCCTAATACTATGCCTTGATCCATCATCATTAGTAAATTCTCATAGCTTAATGATAGTTGGCGTTCTTCACATTTGGTTAAGACCTTGTCAAGATTGTGTAAGGATTCGTTAAATGTATCTCTATGAGTGGTGAATTCATCTAGATATACTTCCACAAAATATTTAGTCAAATAAAATATTATAGCTAAAACTACTCATTGGAAAGTAGTTAGGGCATTACAAAGACCAAATGGTAAGATTCTATAAGCAAATGTACCCCATGGATAGGTGAAAGTGGTTTTGTCTTGATCCTTAGCTGCCACTATTATTTGATTGTACCCACTAAATCTATTCAAATAATATATATTTCCTACCAGATTATCAAGCACTTGATCAATAAAAATAAGAGGAAAATAATCCCTCATGGTGGCTTTATTTAGCTCTCGGTAATCTACACACACACTCCATTTCCCATTTTTATTTGGTATGATTACTAGTGGAGAAACCCATTGGCTATCTAAAATAAGGTAAATTAATCATATGTCCAACAATTTCTCAATTTAAATTTTTATTGTATCCATTAATATTTTATTTATTCATCTTTGTGATTTTCTAACTGATTTATCTTGGTTTTTGTAAATGTGATGGACACAAAAACTTGGATTAATTCCTCTCATGTCTATATAATCCCAAGAAAATGTTTTGGTGTGTTTGTATAAGACAAAAAAAATTCATTTCTTGATTATGGATTAACCAGATATTTATGTTCAACATTTTTCCTGATAATACCATAACCTGTTTAGTGTCAGGATGGATATATTGTACTTGTTTGAATTCACTTATCAAGGAATTAATAAGACATGGATGTGGTAATAATAGATGAAATATAGTTACAATTTTTACAAATCCATCTCCTAGAAGAATGATTCTGGCTAATGGATAATGGAATACAGTTAAAAAATTAGTGGGTATGTCTTTTGTCCAATTTAAAATATTTTCTTAAAATGGTCTATGGTTGTGTGTTTAAGGTTCAAATATTGAATATGTAGTAGACAAACTAGAAAAATCAAACAAACAAAGTCTATAGTAGACAAATTGGTAAAATTTGAAGCAGATAACCTAGTAGAGTCTGAAGTAGATGGATAGTCTAAGTCTAAAATGGACAGACTAATAGAGTCTAAAGTAGATTGACTGAATGAGTTCATAGTTAGGCTCATGAGGTCAGTAGCTTATTCTAGATCTTGTGCTAACTCATCAGTTAATTCTTGCATGTGTCCTTGTACAGTTATCATGGCCAAGGATGAAAGATTGTTCTTATTTTGTTCTAGTTCATCAACCCAAAGTATTTTAGTGTAATTTAATAATGTTTTTTCAAGAGGATATAAGGATATTCATTTTACTTTTAGACCATTTAAAATAGTCATATCCCCTAATTTGCAATCAATTAATGCTAATGCATTAGCTGACCAAGGTCTTCCCAAAATGAGGGGTATCATAAATTCTTGGTTTTAGATTGAAACACCATAAAATCTACTAGATATTCCCATGATTCAATCATTACATCTACATCTTCTACTATGCCTTCTATTTTAGCAACTAATTGATCGACCATTTTCAGAATGGTGGAGGTAGGTTACATCCCCATAAGGGACAATGTATGGAGAGTTTTAATTGTCATGACATTGATTGTTACACTCAAATTTACCAAAAAATTTGGTATTTCTTTCTTTTGTACGGGAACTATTATGACCGGACTTACCTAGGTCTGTGTATTTAGGTAATAGTAATTTTCCTACTAAAAGATCAACTAGTTTAACATCTACATGTTTGGTCTTTGGGTATTATTTCTTTCTTTTAAGTGTCTTGACACAAGCTTTTAATGACTCTATTTAATTCTATAATGTACTTGATGGCTTGTAATAAAGATACTTCAATGTTCTATTTTCTTAATTCCTTAATCAAATCAAATTCTTTTTTGGTTTCAATTTCCTTTAGTCTATTAGGAAAAGGAATAGGTGTAAGAGTAGTAATATATTCCTTTGTCTTTTCTATAAAAAAATAAGATCCCTTTTTTTAACTATGGGTTGAGGTGTATCTATTTTTAGTTTTTAATTGGATAGTTCAGAAATGGTGATAGGAGGTTCTTGAATTGTTATTCTTGATCTAAGTTGAATGTTTACAAGTTAAATAGATCCTACATTCATGGTTTCTCCTTGTTCATTTATATAGATAAGTTTTGATGGTTTATTCTTTGGGTTAGCCACCGGTTGAGTAGGCAATTGGGGTTGATTAACTTTTTTTGTAGGTTAAGCTGTAGGAGGTGCTATCAAAGCTTGATATGGTAGAAACCTTATATGGGGGTTAAACTATGGATTGATGTTCCATTGTGTATTTCCCCATTGTTGTTATTATGGTTGGGTTATCCATATTTATTGAGGGATCACCCATTCTTGATTAGTCCATTATGATTGTGCTTATCCCCACATATGTTGAGGTGCCTGAGTAATCTAGGGTGTCATCCATGGATTAATGGGATTTCTTGGGCCGAACTAACCTTGGGTCCAATTTTGTGGAAATAGATTTTATCTCTAAACATAATTCAGATCTTCTATGGGCTATGTATTTTTTTAATTGATTTTTCAAAATATAAAGATGACTATAATGATTTGTATCATGCTCTTTATTGTCACATATCCTATTTATTTATGTTTTATCTAAAAGACAATCTCTACGAGCATGTTTAAATTTACATTTTGAATAATATATGGATAAAGTTTATTAGGTATAGTTGGATTTTTCTTGAAGGCCATCTAATGTAGTATTTAACTGGAGCAAAATATTAGTTTTTAGATTGGCAAATTCTTCTATCATTAAAAAACTTCATTGGATTTGCCTAGTTTTCCTTTCTTGATGCTTGGTTTTATTTTGAAATAATTAGTACATAGATCTAAAATGTGATGGAATGATAATTTGATAATGTCTCCTTTACCCATCAAATTCAAATGATCCCTAAATTCATCATCTGATCCCTTAAAAAAACCATTTTTACTACATCTTATGTTAGCGGATAACCACTACGTTTGTTGGCAAATATGAATCTATCTAGATAATCTTACAGACTTTCTTATTAATTTTATTTGATCTTGAAAAAATATTCTTACATGTCTCTTATTTTCTAGTAATATTGATATGTATCAAGAAATGTAGTTTCAATGTCTCTCCATGTATTGATAGACTCACCTAAAAGGCCCATGAATCATCTCATGACTACCTCCTTAAGTGTAAAAGGGAACACTTTGGGTTTTTGACTATCAATTGTGTAATAATAAGTTTGGCATAGCACTTTGGATTCAAATATAAATTGATCTAGATATTTTAAATACTTTCCCTTAAAAGTTAGAAAAATTGATGGTGAAATGTTTTTCGTTGAAGTTTGATATGCTGGATCTATGACTATAAGAAAATAAAAGGTTATATCTTGTTGTAATTGCATTCTATTTTTTTTAGAATTTTTCATATTTACTTGGTTATCAGCCATGACTTTTTTTTCTTCCAAACCTATATTAGAGATCTAGTTTATTTTTTTTCTTGATATTGCAAAGATTGAGATCTAGGACCTATTATTCTAGATAAAGGATCCTTAGGATTAATTTTTCCTATAGGAGAAGATCTCCCAAATGTGACTCTTCTTATAGGCTTTCATTGTGAGAATGATCATGATTTTGATGATTAATCTAAGCATGATTCAAGTGTGTTTATTATACTTTCATATCTCTCATTCAAAACTTTTATTCTTTCCTCCTCTGGTCCCAATTCAGGATATTTGGATATGAAACTTCCTTTAGCGCCTGTAGGTCAGTTCATAAATTGCTTTTGTTGTTTTTGAATGGTTTTTGAATGTGTTTAGATTTTATACTATATACAATAAGGATTTCCTTAATAACACCTTATAATCCTTGGTAATGATGCCAAAAATGATGAGTTTTGTTAATCCCTTCATTTAATCAACTTTATCTGTTGATGTCATTTAAACCAAGGGAAGTGTCCAAAGCTGTCTACATCAAGAATTATGGTTGTAAGTCTTATTGATATGATTAAGGGTTTGTTTTATTTATAATGTATAATTTAATCTATCATAGAAAGGATTTGCTTATGAAATAAATAAACACACTTGAGGAATTAAGATACTCTATTATCTAATTTGTAGAAATAAACACATTTGCTAAAAATAAACATACTTGATGTAAACAAATAATCTATTGAAAATAAACACACTTGTTGGAAATAAACAATCTATTGAAAGTAAACACATTGATTTTTAATCTTGAATTAACTCTTAAAACTGAAAGATAATTTTTTTCATGTTTTAAAGTCTATTTATAATTACTGTTGTGAGAAGAAAATAGATTTATAATTACTAGAAACTGTAAATATATAAAATATCTTATATAAATGCATTCTTGGTTCCTGATGAGACTGGTTCCTTGCTTTAGGAATAGGAATGGAAGAAGACTCAACACTTGAAAATTCAATCTTTCTTCATTAATAAAATCAAATTACATAAATGTAACAAAAATTATGCTAGAATATTAATTGAACAACAAAATATTATTTGTTTCTCAATCTCTATCTATTTATCAAGACATGAATATTTACTTATATAATGTTGTAGCAAAAGATCCCTAGATCTTAGTAGTCAATCTTCTCTTATCAAGACAAATCTCCTAATTTCAATGCTTCTTCAAAATAGGCAATTGACAGTTTGGAATAAGAAGATCCATCTGTTACAAAATCTACTGCTTATCTACTAAAAATGACTTCCTAAATCTAATAGATTGATTTGCCTTGAAAATACTATGGACATATTTACATTGACTGATATATATATATATATATATATATATATATATATCTTTTAGTTTTTCAAGATCAAAATCTAAACTATAAGAGTCTAGAGCAATTCTAGTAGAGTTTGAAGCAATTCCATAATAATTCTAGTGAATTTTGAAGCAACTCCATAATAACATTGGTGGATTCTAAAGCAACTCTATAGCAACTTGTTTTAAAAAACCTATATGTTTGAATAAGTCCATAATGATGTTGCTAGGCTAGGTGGCATACTATGGTGAAGAAAATTAGATCTTGTGTTGAGGTGTGGAGCTAAAAGCTTCACCAAATGAGCAAGTTGCAAGTTGCAGGAATTACACAGTCACCGGCATCGGTCAAGAGCGACTGACTTCAGTCAGGAGTCGACTAGGAGATGTCGGTGTCGGTCATGGATTGGCCGACATCGGTCACAGGCAAACAGGTAGGGACCGATGTCGGTCACCTATGCGTCTAGAATGCTATTTTCGTGGACAGAACAGAATGTTTGCATGATAGGATTAAGTGTTAGTCTTAAGTCTGCATCTCTATCTTTAGTAAGACTGTTTTGGGCCCTTGATTAGGAGGTACATCTAATGGTTGTGATTGTATGCTCATGATCCCTAAAGTTATATAATAGGGATAGATCTTCATAGTTTATTGTAATTGTAGAGTAACAGTACAAGAATTGTATATGTGTATCAATCCAAGTTGTTGGAGTTGATTGTAATTGAGAAAGAGAACTCTTGAGGGAAAGAGATCTGGAAAGAGATCTATACATTTGAGAGAGGTGTGGAAGAAAAGAAGTTTCTTCAATTGTATTCCTTCTGTAAAGAGTTTAATACAAGTTTTCAGGGTGGTTTCTTGTATCTCTTATTGTTTGCTATTTTTTTATTCTAGTTACTTATCATTATGGTTTAATTCTATGTTTTATTGCTTTCACATAGTAATCAAGTTTGTTAGTTGATCCCCAACAAGTGGTATCAGAGCTCAGGTTGACTAATAGGTGTTTCAGATCTGGTTAGTGTGTATTGATTAGAGGTTACTCACAGGGATTTCTATTTGAGTGAGAGAAGCAATGGCAGAAGAAAGTAAACTGAGAATGGAGAAGTTCAATGGCAAGAATTACCAATTATGGAGAATGCAAATAGAGGATTATCTGTATCAGAAAGATCTATACTTACCATTAGGTGGAGTTTCAAGGAAGCCCACAGACATGGAAGATGAAGAATGGGAAGTTCTTGATAGAAAGGCTCTTGGATCTATAAGATTGAGTCTGGCATCTACTGTGATATCTAATTTATCATAGGCAAAGTCAACAATAGAGTTAATGACTACTTTAGCAAATTTATATGAAAAACCCTCAGCTTTAAATAAGGTATATCTTATGAAGCAGTTATTTAATTTGCAAATGCAGGAAGGTGGATCTGTATCTAATCATCTAAATGATTTCCATGGAATTGTAAATCAATTAAATTCAGTCAAAATAGTGTTTGATGATGAAATTAAAGCTCTATTAATCTTATGCTCTTTACCTGAGAGCTGGCATAGCTTGGTAATGGCAGTTAGTAATATTGCATCTACTTTAAATATTTTAAAAGTAGATGATGTTGTTAGTGTAATCTTGAATGAAGAAATTCGCAGGAAAAGCACAGAGGAAACATCAGGGAATGCTTTAAGTTTTGAGAGCAGGGGAAGGCAAAAAGAGAAGAGCAAGAAAGGGATATCAAGGTTTAAGTCAAAGATGAGAGGTAGATCCAAATCTAGAAATGGCAGGAGGATAGCCTACTGGAATTGTGAAAAGATAGGGCACATAAGCAAAGATTGATGGTCAAAACCTAAAGAAGACAATCAGCATGAAGGTAAAGAAGAAGCAAAAGTTGCAGGTATTGCACAAAATGCTCTTATATTCTCTTTGCATAATTATATAGAATCTTGGGTGTTAGATTCTGGTGCCTCTTTTCATGCTACCCCTAATAGAGAATATTTCAGTGACTATGTCCATGGAGATTTTGGAATAGTTTATTTAGGGGATGATGAGCCTTGTAAAATTGTTGGCAAAACAAAAGTGTAGCTGAAAATGCAGAATGGCAACACATGGGTGTTGAGAGATGTCATGCATGTTCCCAGCTTGAAGAGGAATCTGATTTCTATAGAAAAGTTGGGGGATGAGGGTTTTACAGTAACTCTCACAACTAAATCTTGGAAGGTTACCAAGGGTGCACTTGTATTGGCTAGAGGTAAGAGAGTAGGTACTCTCTATTTATGTAATTGTATTATTGATAATTCTCCTTCTGTATTATCTACTTCAGATGTGGATGCAAAGTTGTGGCACTTTAGGCTCGGCCACATGAGTGAGAAGGGAATGACTATTCTTAAGTCAAAAGGTAAGCTTTTAGATTTGAAAAGCATAGATCTGGATTTTTGTGAGCATTGTATTTTTGGAAAATAGAAGAGGGTGAGTTTTCTCAAAACTGGGTCAACAAAGAAGAAGCACAAATTAGAGCTTGTTCACACAGACGTGTGGGACTGGCTCAAGTTGCTTCTATTGGAGGATCACAGTACTATGTCTCTTTCATAAATGATGCTACAAGAAAGGTATGGGTCTATTGTATAAAGAAGAAATCTGATGTTTTTGACACTTTTAAGATATGGAAAGCTATGGTTGAGAATGAAACAGGCAGGAGATTGAAGTGCCTGAGATCTGACAATGGTGGTGAGTTTTGTAGCCACAAGTTCAATTGGTATTGTTATATGCATGGAATACATAGGCAAAAGACGATTCCAAGGACATCTCAGCAAAATGGAGTTGTTGAAAAGATGAACAGAATAGTAATGGAGCATGCAAGGTGTATGAGATTGCATGCTAGTTTGCCCTTAGAGTTTTGGGCAGAAGCTGTGGATACTACAGTTTACCTGATTAATAGAGGACCCTCTACAGCTCTGGATGGTGGAATTCCAGAAGAGGCATGGATAGGTAAGAAAGTAGATCTCTCATTTTTCAAAGTTTTTGGTTGTGAAGCTTTTGTGCACATTGATAAGGAAAATAGAAAGAAGCTAAATGCTAAGTCTATGAGGTGCACATTTATTGGTTATGGCTCTGATGATTTCAGATTTCAGTTTTGGAATCTAGGAACTAACAAAATAATTAGAAGCCGTGATGTTGTTTTCAATGAAAAAGTGATGTATAGTGATCAGCTCAAGAAGCTGAATCAATCTTGGCAGAGCAATGGAGAATTAGATGAGGTGACGATCCAAAATGAGCTTGTGGAAAAGAATTATCATAGATAGGAAAACATAGAGACCGACGTTAGTCAGGGAGGAACCGATGTCAGTCAGACAGTGACCGACATCGGTCAAGAAGAAACTGATGTCAGTCATGTGGAACCAATGTCGGCCAGTAACAGGCCTAGAGGTGACCGAGGTCGGTCACTGTCAGAGAATTTGGGTGGACAGCATGTTGTGAATGAGTCTCAGACACCCATCAGGAGGTTAGAAAGGGTAAGTAAACCTCCAATTCGATATTCTCCTTCATTATTCTATTTATTGCTTATTGATGGTGGAGAACCAGAGAGTTTTGATGAAGCAATACAGGTGGAATCTAAGAATCAATGGGAGTTAGGCATGAATGAGGAGATTGATTCCTTGAAAGAGAACCAAATGTGGGATTTGGTTGAGTTGCCAGCGGAAAAGAAAACACTGAAGAACAGATGGATCTATAGATTGAAGGAAGGTGAGAATGGACAAATGAGATATAAGGCCAGGTTGGTAGTGAAAGGATCTGCACAAAAACTAGGTATTGATTTTGGTGAGATTTTTTCTCCTATAGTTAAAATGACTTCTATACGGACTGTATTGTCTTTAGTTGCTATTGAGGATTTGCATCTTGAGCAGCTTGATGTTAAGATAGCATTTCTTCATGGAGATTTGGATGAAGAAATATATATGGATCAACCGAAAGGATTTGAGGTCAAGGGTAAGGAGAAACTTGTGTGCAGATTGAAGAAAAGCTTGTATGGTCTCAAGTAAGCTCCTAGATAGTGATATTTGAGATTTGACAGGTTTATGACTGAGCATGGCTATAGTAGATGTCAATCTGACCATTGTGTGTATTTTAAGAGATTGGATAATGGTAGATATATTATTCTATTGTTGTATGTAGATGATATGCTTATTGCAGGTTCACACATGCAGGATATCTCTGAGCTTAAGGTGAAATTAGCTCACACATTTGCCATGAAGGATTTGGGAGCAGCAAAGAAAATCCTTCCCATGAGTATTAAGAGAGATAGGAAAAATCACAGGTTGATTTTGTCTCAAGAGGATTATGTGAAAAAGGTGTTGAAATGGTTCAATATGCAGGATGCAAACCCGATAAGCACACCTTTGGCTGGACATTTCAAGTTGAGTAAAGAACAATGTCCTAATTCACATGATGAGGTAGAGTACATGAGTAGAGTTCCATATGCTTCCGCAGTTGGGAGTTTAATGTATGCAATGGTATGTACTAGACTGGATATTGCCCAAGCAGTGGGAGTTGTTAGTAAGTATATGGCCAATCCAGGGAAGGAACACTAGAAAGTAGTTCAGTGGATCCTTAGATATCTGAGAGGGACCAGCAGTAGGCATTTGTGCTATGGTGGGTCAAACACTTCTCTACATGGTTATGTAGATTCAGATATGGCAGATGATTTGGATGGCAGGAGAACCACCATAGGATATGTTTTCACTATTGGTGGAATAGTGGTTAGCTGGATATCAAAGTTATAGAAGGTTGTTGCCTTGTCAACTACAGAAGCGAATACATTGCAGTCACAGAGGCTAGCAAAGAGATGATATGGATGACACGGTTCATGGAAGAGCTAGGAAAGGAGCAAGAGAGTTGCAAATTATACAGTGATAGTTAGAGTGTAATTCATTTGGCTAAGAATTCAGCCTTTCATTCAAGAACCAAGCATATACAGCTAAGGTACCACTTCATTAGACAGGTATTGGAGGATGGTGAGTTGAAGCTAGAGAAGATCCATATAGATAAGAACCGTGCTGATATGTTAACCAAGCCGGTAACAAAGGAGAAGTTGAATCTTCATTCAAATTTTGTTGGTCTTCATGATTGAGTTTGAAGATGGAGAAGCTAGAAGATGTTGATGTACAGGTACTGGTGCAGTTTTTTATCTCCAAGTGGGAGATTGTTGAGGTGTGGAGCTAAAAGCTTCACCAAATGAGCAAGTTGCAGGTTGCAAGAATTACACAATCACCAGCATTAGTCAGGAGCGACCGACGTCAGTCAAGAGTCGACTAAGAGATGCTAGCGTCAGTCATGGATCGGCCGATGTCAGTCACAGGCAGACAGGTAGGGACCGATGTCGGTCACCTGTGCGTCCAGAATGTTATTTCTGTGGACAGAACAGAATGTTTGCATGATAGGATTAAGTGTTACTCTTAAGTCTGCATCTCTATCTTTAGTAAGACTATTTTGAGCCCTTGATTAGGAGGTGCATCTAATGGTTGTGATTGTATGCTCATGATCCCTAAAGTTATATAAAAGGGATAGATCTTCATCACTTATTGTAATTGTAGAGTAACAGTACAAGAATTGTATATGTGTATCAATCCAGGTTGTTGGAGTTGATTGTAATTGAGAGAGAGAACTCTTGAGGGAAAGAGATCTGGAAAGAGATCTGTATATCTGAGAGAGGTGTGGAAGAAAATAAGTTTCTTCAATTGTATTCCTTCTGTAAAGAGTTTAATACAAGTTTTCAGGGTGGTTTCTTGTTCTCTTATTGTTTGTTGTTTTCTTATTCTAGTTACTTATCATTCTGGTTTAATTCTATGTTTTATTGCTTTCACATAGTAATCAAGTTTGTTGGTTGATCCCCAACATCTTGAATGATTCTGTAACTATGGATTGGGTGAGTCTATAGCTATGGACTGGGTAAGTCCATAGCTATTGAGGGAGTTGGAAGCAGTAGATTGTGAGAGTCTATAGTTTTTAGACAAGTCTATAGCTCGGTCTAGAGAAAATTTGAATGAACTAAAATAGTGTCAAATGAGTTTGTATCTTGCCAATATGATAGAATGTTTTCTACAGGTTTCCTTAGAATATAATAAAAAAGGGTCCTTATAGACTATTATTTCATCTATATATAGACAAAATAGAGAGACTAAACATGCAAAGAGTTATAACTAAATAGTAGACTTAATCATTTAGGCTTTAGTTACATTAATTAAGATAAAGCATTACTACAGTATGATTAGATGCAAACCTAAGATCCTTGCAATGTTAAGTCTAAAGGAGAGGTAATGAAAGAAAAATGAATAAAATTGATAGTAATAATGAGTCATATTTTGGACTCATCATAAGATATTTTAGCAAAGTTTAAGGTTTTTAGAGAAACCTAGGTTTGCATTATGACCAATATAAGACTTTTAAAGGCACTATCTTTACATGGAACATTGAACTATATGGTGAAGAGGTCATTTGAAATCATAGAAGGTCTTGAACTGATCTAGTTTCTTTACATGAGATCATCTCTTTTATAGTAGCTTTCTTTACACATAGAGATGTTTTTAAGGGCTTTAAAGATGGTCAAGAAGGAATACACATGACATTACACTTGTAAAATCTTTAAAATTATTTTTCAATGTAATAATATCATAGGGAAGCCAAAATAATGGTTTATATGTCAAAACAACTCAATTTTTTCTCAAAAAAGGTAGTTTTATAGGTTTGTACAGACTTAAGGAGCCCAATTTCAGGTGAAAATGCCTTCAATGTGTATTTTGGTATTATATAGGTCATATCCATGATTTTAAGGCTCTCACAGGTCTTAAAAGTGCAAAAAAAAAAAAAAAACCTCCATCACCCTATTGGCAAGCTTTTAAAGCTAGTTTTTAATTCCTCAATATGTGGTATGATCCACACTTATAACATTTGGAAAGATTGTAGAATATAATGTAGATCAACATAGCACAATAGATATTGGTGGACCAAGATGTCCAAATATTCAATATATGTAGAAATAAACTACCCTTAAGGTAGGGCAACACTATACAATACTCCTTTAGGAAAGAATAACTCCACAATGTCTCTCTGAGGGGACAACCTCCAATATCCTCTTATAATAAAAGACTCAATGATTATTTGTCTCCTTTACAATGATAATCATCTTCTTTGTATATACCTTTATATAACTAACAATGGATGGGTAACTTTCCAATCCCAATGTAGTACAACCATTACCTAATGCACTAATTCCACAAGTTACTCCATTATCTTAATATATTGGACCCATATAACTAACTAAGGGGGATGTGTGCCATATTTTATCATTCCATCAACCCATATACATTAATATTTTATATCCCTAGGTACATAGCATTCCTTCCCTCCTTGACATGTTTCATACCTGAAACATAGAAAAAAACCAAATAATGAGTGTGCTTCAAATCATTACACACTTATCTCCAAGCTCAATCATCCAACCACCCATATGTGATCCTGGTAGGTGATATCTTTCCAACCTTGTTTCTAAATACCAATGTGATAATATAATTCCATTCATGATCATAACTATATTGCCTTGGTGTCCATGAATAATCATTCCTCCTTTGATTCCATGTATCATATTGTGTTGTACTACTCTGATTCTATTCATGACCATAGTATTTATTATTTCATGCATAATCATACTAATTTTCCCACTGATTCCATGTTCCACCAGTTGTTTTTCTATGTTGATTCCATACCTAACCATAGCAGTTCTTCTTTGGATTCCATGCATAGCCATAATTATTGAAATTTTGATTTCCTATATATCCAAAGTCCCTGTTATTATGACACTCCCTCACATGGCTCCATGATTGTTTTATCTCATAATGATGTGGGTATCTATATACCTCAACTTTTTCTGATACTTTGACCTTATCAACCTTTTCTTCTACTTCCTCTACCTTTTTCTTTGATGGTTTCTATGTCTCATGAGTAGATGAAGTGTTTTTCTTTGCTTGTATTATTTCTTCATCTATGTCTTCATCTAAATATTTTACATGCTCTTCTTCACCTACTTTAATCTCATCTTTATGACCTACCTTGATTCTTATTTATGCCTTTCTAACTATGATATCCTATAAAGTGACCTTTTTTTCCTACACCAAAACTTCATGAACTTATCTGAACATTAATATTGATTGTTCTGAAAGTCTCTAACCATGGATATCCAAGAACCATATCTACATCATCCATATCAAAAGCATAAAAATCTAAATGCAAGACATATGTTTCCATAATGAGATTCAAATCTTCAAAAATTGGAATATTCTTAGCATCTACTTGAACCTCTTTGATATTCTGTTGTTGAACATGTAGATGATTGGCCACATTTATGTTGATGAAGTTATACTTTCTAGTAGGGTTTATGGACACAACAACCTTATTATTTTGAATGAATCCATGAAATTGAAAAATTGACTCAGATTTATTTGGAGCGAAATTATTTGAACCCTTATCATCCCATTCTTCTTCTTCTTCTTTGGGATCCTCTACCTCTCCTTTTGCACCATCTATACTCTCCTTATTATCATTATGTTCGATTTCTTCTGCTTCATCATCACTTGCATGTTCTTCCTCATTGTTATTATTTTGTTCCACTAATTATTCTTCTTCATCATCTCCATTATATTATTAATTTATAACATTATTTTCTTCCTCTTATTCATCCTCTTTTTCTTTTATAGCCCATCGATTTAGGAAGACCCATTCCATTTCTTCCCATGAAGAATACCTTTATGTGAAGCTCAACAGTTTAAACCAATGTTATGTAGGCCCAGATAAATAAAGAGACAATCATGTTTTCCATAAAAAAAATTTAGTATTATTCTCCTTAAAAAGGATCCACCATTCTCTATCGTCAATATCATCCTCCCTTAAAAATACTTGTAACTTCATGATCCACAAAAAAAATTAGGGTTAATGAAATACCCTAAAATATCAATAACTTATTCAAAATTGATCAAAATAGTCCCAAATTATTACTTTATATTCTCCTTGTAATATTAGAACTTTAGTAAAAATATTATAAAAAAATGCCACAAATTTTGGCCTATAGAGCGAATATATGAAAAATCATAAAATCACAATAAATCACTCAAAACAATTCAAAATTTTCTAAAATTTTGTATTTATTTATCTTGTTTGTTTATATAGTATCAATAAAAATTTTGAATAAAACTTATTTATATTTCATATGTTATGGAAAAATTATTAAAACCCCTAAAATATCTATAACACCCTCAAAAAAGATCATAAAGGTTCAGTTTTTTTATTATGACTTCCTTAAAATATTCTTCATCTATAGTAAAAACAATTGTGCAGAAATTTATAACCAATTGAAATATATCGATGATTCCATAAAACTAAGGTTTCACCACATACAAATTGCCTAAATCAAATCTCTAATACCACTTGGTATGATCCACACTTTTAATATTTAGAAAGAATGCATAATATAATGTATATCAACAAAACACAATAGATATTGGTGGACTAAGATGTTCAAATATTCAATATATGTAGAAATAGAATACCCTTAAGGTAGGGAAACACCATAAAATACTCTTTTAGGAAGGAATAACTCCACAATGCCTCTCCAATGGGATAACCTCCTATATCCTCTTACAATAGAAGACTCAATGCTTGCCTCCTTTACAATGATAATCATCTCCTTTATATAGACCTCTATCTAACTAATAATGGATGGGTAACCCCATAATCCCAATGTAGGATGAAAATTACCCAATTAAATAATTCCACAAGTTACTCCATTATCTTAATAAATTGGACCCATATAACTAACTAAGGGTTATGTGTGCCACATATTGGCATCTCCATCAACCCATATACATTAATATATCATATTCCTAAGTACATAGTAGTATGGACAAAGGAGAGAGAGTTGAACCTTGAATTTTTTCCATAGTATTAGGTCCTATTAAAATTAATATTTTTGGCATTAGTTTTTATATTCATCTCCCCGTGTTTATGAACAATCGTTAAGTGTGTAGGGGGTCTCAATGTCTTATTCATCCAAAAAGGGTCCAGATTTGTCTTTGTTTCTTCACTTTAGAACTCGATGGAGAAAAATGGTTATAGTGAGATTATTTAGAATTAAAATATTAACTTTTTCATGTTTTAATCATCAATTACTTTGTCTTGATAAAGATTATTTTGATAGGAAACCAGTTGCCTATCTTGATTGTTAAGGTTGGCAATTTTCAAGCATGTTTGACATTTCAGCTGAGTGTATTCATCCTCAGGGGTTCTCAAGTTCATGTTTAAATTATAACACACTTCTAACATTAAAACATAATCCCATATTCATTTATCTTGAAGGAATTATTTCTTAAGATAACCTATGGTGAGATAGTCTCTTTGGCAAGGTGCAGTCACTAAATCATGAGTTCTTATTATGAAAAGGTTTTGATTCAAGTCAATAAGTTATCTTAGTAGGAACCTAAGTAGAGAAAAAATATTGTTTTATCAAAGTAGGTAGTTTAAATTACATCTCATAAACCATGCTCTTTAGGACTTAAGATACCATTCCTAAGCCTAACTACATAGACTCTCCCTAAAGTCTAATGAGTAGAACAATAGAACCAACATGGAATATATCAATCATCAAGGGGTTAAAAAATAATGGAAGGTTTGTGGAAGAGCATTAATTAACTTCACAACACTCTTTAAGGTTTTCAAGATGACTAATGACATTATGATATTAAAATATCTCTTTAGATCCGTAAAATGCCTAAATAACACAGTCAAGGCTGTGTATGACTGTATTACCAACTTGAGAGACCTCCAAAGGATTTTGTGCCTTTATGGATGTATTATGAAGGTGTTAGATAAAAATTTAGGGTGATCTAAGTACATTAAATGGATGAGATTTCTCATAAGTTCTCTAAGGTACAAGTTAAATCATGAAAAAAGACCTTAAAATATAGTTTAACATAGATTAAGGTTTTTTAGCAATTTTTAAGGTAAATTCATGCTTTGGTTTCCTTATTAATCAAGATTTTGAATGTTCCTCCAAGTTGGTGGGGTGAGTTAAAGTAAGTAAAGGGTTATGGAATCATGTTTTTAAGATTATAAACCTTGTCATATATCCTTCCTCTGTCCATACAAAGTCCTAAAAGGGAAAAATATACACCTACAACAGTCAATTAGGATATTTTAAGAAGCATAATATTAGAATCATGGGGTAGATGGTTTTCATTAAGAATCCTAAATGATATCAATGTTTATCATTTGATATATTGTTATCATAAGGTAGATTGAGAACCCTATTTTTCACCTATAATCCATCAAATACCAAAGTACACACCTATAGCCATGATGTTTTAACACAGTTAGTCAAGTCTGTTATGCAATGTAAACTTGTGTGAGGGAGATGCAAGGTTGCATGAGGTAAATGTGATGGATGAAGATAATATAGATATTAAAGAACCTAATTTTGTTCTCCCTCTCAATTCAAGAGGTTTTGAACTTCAAAATACCACCTAAATCTTAACCTTGCTGAGCCAAACTAAGTTTGAATAATAATGAGGATGTGAAGGAGTGTAATGATGAAATGAAACTTTGGATGAATAGTCAATGCATAGAATATTGTATATTTTGAGCTAAGACCATAAATAAATTTTAAAATTGGGAGATTCCTCAAATAATAACTAGATTAAATCCTATTGAACCTACAGTCAAACAAGGTAATAACAAAGTCAGCCTGCCTATTAAAGGTTGCTTGAGGAAGTTTGTGAGAAGTAGATATGAGGAGTTAAGTGAATTTTAAAAATATGATATAGGTTTTAAACCCATTTTCCATACCTATTTAATGTCTCTTTTTAGTCACATTTCCCCATATACACCTATAGGGAGAAGTAAACACGCATCTATAGCCAATACACCTACAAGTAGTCTTTGTAAAGAGTGAGCAATTTGATAGAGGTTATAGTTTGGATGTGATGATTGAGTGTTAGAGATGAAGTTTAAAGATATTTAAGAGTAATTTTTATGGAATCCATTTCCATTGAAGGAAAGTGTCTATGCATATCATGTTTTAAAGGGTAGAACTCAGTCTACTAACACGGTCAACTAACATAGTCCTTTTGAAACCTACAATCCCACTCACAAGCATAGCAAGAAGAGTGTCTTTCTCACCAGAATTGAATGAATAACATTTTTTAAAATATTTTAGATGACCTTGATCAATATCTTTATCAATTTTTCATCGTGAGAGGAGGAGATAAACTTAATTTATAGACTTCTAGGGTCAACAAGCCTAATTTGCATAAAACCCTCAATTATGGAATTCAATGTTTTAGACCTATTTGAGAGGTTAGTGCTTATGTATAATCATGTTGAGTCATTTTAATGAATCATGTAAAGTTTTTTTATATCATTTTTTGATATTAAGTGTGTGTAGAGGATTTAAGACTCCAAATGGTCTTTCCCAACTTTAACATACACAATCACCAGCTTGAGAGACAAATTTGAAGATGATATAACTTATTACAGGAGTTACATGGATGCTTAAGGTTCCTTGATTTATTTGAGGGTGTTACACACTTCAAACTTCTTGATTTGGTTTGGTCCTTGGGTTTCATAGTTGCATGAATAATCAACTAGAAAGCAGATAACCCTATTCTGTTTAAAAAAGAGCTCGAAGAGGTCATTTTGTTTGCTCAAAAAATTCATGAGGAGATGAATGAGAAATCAAGAACATATTATATTTTTGGGGGGTCACCCTAGTACATATTATTGGTATTTGTTTTAGGAATAGACCTTTGTCCTTTATGAACCATTGTTAAGAACTTAAACCTCTTAAAACACTGCTTAAACCCTACAACTAACCCAATGGAGAAGATATGATTTATAATCCTTTAAAATTAAATAATTTTACTTCCAAATGATCTTATTGACACTCGCAACTCTCTTTATCTTCACTTCTAGGTGTTTGTTCACTTGTGCAGGTATAGTACCGTGTGGTACATGGTAAAATATGTAGTTTCAAGATGGTTGGTGAGGCTATAAGTAATGGAGAGATATCCAAACAATTTATATATGTTTATGTGGACTTTATAGAGGTTAAATAACCATCCAAACTCTTCTACATGTCTCTCAATTTATTATACAGTCCCTGCAAGTTTCCCACTAGCTCAAAAAGTGAGAGAACTTAGTTTTACAAACCAATTATCAATGGTGAAGGCCTATGAGTGAAATAAAGGACATAAATATCAAGGTATGAGTTGTTTTAAGGTTTTATAGTTCTTATAAATTCATTTTTATTCACTAAAATCTTCAATTTTCATGAAAAACATCTCAAACAATAGCTCAAGCACACATAAGCATATAGGCTTGCCAATAGCCATTTCATGGTTTGCCCATCTACACAATGTTACAAAACATTAAATTTTGCATGGAGGATGGTATTAGGCTAGGTAAATTTAATCAAACAAATTTTTAATCTTTCACATGAGTGGGTGGCTATTGGGGCCAAATCTCTATTTATAGGCCTAGGAGGCCTAATTAGGCCTAATTGGAGAGAGAAATGGAATAAAAGAGATAATTCCACTTGAATTTAGATCCTAGATTATAATATTAATATGTAAATGGATATAGGGTACTCAAAAATGCTATCAATTTTCCAAGGTGATCCTTACATGTTTCTCTACAAGGAGCTTTACCAGTTTTTAGGGCTATAAGGAATGGGTGGAAAAGTAAGAAAAATTAATAAAATTGCATATTTTGGAGAGTTTTATGGCTCAAATTTCCTTTTTTAAAGTCTAAATTTAGGTTTATGATCCATCCATAGAGTTAATTTTCTTGATTCGATGCAAAACCCATTTTTATCTATCCTACGCCTCTTTGCTTAAGGAGTCAAATAATCAAAACACCAAATTGATGCTTAGAAGTTATTCAAAAGGATTTATTTATGTTATTATCTCCCTAATATTACTAATAAAGAATTAAAAATTCATAAGTTTAATTTAAATAAGGATTCAAAGGTTGAAAAGGTTTCAAACACTCCTAATAAGACCTTCCTTCATTCATATGCCTAGTATGTTGAAAGAGTCAAAGATGCATCAATATGCCTTATAACAGCCCAATTAATTTGGATAAACCTGATAAATGTCTTATGGTAATATTTAAATGGATCATTAATGAATAATTAAAGACCAATTTTTGAGGAAGACTCATTCATCAAAAAGGACATGTGAGGTAGATTATAAGGTGTGCAAACAAAGATATATGAACTAGTATTGGTCAAACATCTGAAATCAATACCATGACTTATTCAAAAATTCAATACAATTACTCATTTATTCCTATACCATTTTATAGGAGGAAATAAAATATATAATCAAGGAAGTGTTACGTTGGAGTTGAGGAAGGACATAGTGGATGTCACATTTTTCTAATTTTGGTTTGCTTTATCTCCCTCTCTTTTCTCATTTTCTCTATATGTAAGCCTATTTTTGGCCTTTGAAATAATCCTTATATTTTTTTCAAGACCATGATCATAAAAACACTTTTACTTTCCTCTTTGGAATGAATAAGACTGAATTCATGCCTCCTTAATGCTTGTGACTAGTGTATGTTCATGGTTTGTTGATGAATGCTAATGATAGTGCATGATTCCTTTCATTTTGTCCTCTCCTCTTTACCTATTTTTAGGTGTTGTTTCATCCTTATAGGTTTCATAGTGTGATTTAATAATCTTGTATGTATGTCAAGTGTAATCTTCCCTTAATGTCTTTAAGAGACCTACTGATCAACTATCTTAGATCATGCATCAAGTTAAGCCTCTATGTGAAATATTAATGCTTGGATACCTTCATTTGATAATTTAAATCAGGTTCATGCTTTTTATTCAGCCTTCTTAGTGAATATTAGACAATTCAAGGACATATTTTGGTGTATTACCTCAATTAGATAGTTTTCCTTTCAGTTTATCTTCTTCCCTTTTCTCTAGCAAGTTGTTAGTGTAGAGTAAAGAACCTAACTAATACATCAAGGGGAGATAGCCCTTAGAATATAAGGATTAAATATATCTATTAGGCCATCCATAGTGTAGGATTGTCTTTATGTTACTTTAGATTATGAAGGTTTGAAACTACCTTCTCAAGGGTGCAAGTCCAGTAGATAACATTTATATATGGATGATATTTCCTAATGAACTTGTTATCCTAAAATGTTTGAGGTCTTACAAAGTCCTTACAATAATATTTTGTGTGATGGTTGTCACCAGATAGGTTATCTAGATTTTATTTGTCTCCAAGAAGTTAAACTTTTAGTATTTCTTCTATAGACTTCTCTACATTGTATTAGGCATGACGCCACCCATATTTCCACTTTATATGAAGATGGACGTGGTAGTGCTAGTATATTGGTTTCACCTATGTTTTCCCAAATATTTTTGATATGAGGGAGGACCCATCACACAAGTTTATTTGGATGATCTTTGATATTGATGGCCATTCATTGGCATCCTTAACATTTATACCCCCAATGATGGTCCTAAAAAATCTTCACTTTGGCGATCCTTAGCTGATAACCTACTCACTACCACATACCTAGTGTGCAAGGATTTTGATATGATTGAGCATTCCAAGGACAAAGTTTGTGTCTTTCCTATGCAGTGGTACTTCAAATAATGTGAAGCATGGTATTATTTCAAGAATAAATGGGGTCTTATCAACCATCTCCTATAGTGGAACTCATTTAATATGATGACTTAGTTTATATGGTCTAACTATCATGTTGGGGATCACCACATGCTAAAAATCCTTAACTAATTTATTTTATTATAACAAAATATTTTTCCTTTTCCAAAATTAATGGCCAACTTGTCACTATCCATTCAGACTTGGTTCTCTCTGATCATACTCCTATCTCATGCATAGTGGAATGGGTCATAGGGCTATACAAGATGACATATACTCACTTTATCCTCAATACTTCTCGCTTAGGCCATGTTGGCACCATAAATTTGATTGCCTTAGTTTTCTTGTATCCCTATTCTCTTTATGATTTCAGTTGGATTGGGTGGTGTAATGAGGTCATTATGTGCACCACCACCTTCCTCTACCACTATAAGAAGTAAGTTGTGCACATTAGGAAGTGTTGTGAGGAGGTGATGCTCAAGGAATTACATGGGATATCCTCATTTATTTATATTAATCCTTTTGATACTCATATATATAATATTTATACCTCCCTCAAATACCACATCAATATGGCATATAGTCACACTACCAGAGGGACATAATTACGCACTTAACTACATTGTATCAAGGTTAGAGATAAAGCTTCCAAAGACTTTTTCAATTCCCTTGGGGATAAACAAGCTAGTAATTAGATCAAGGAAATCAAGTAGGCCCAAACTAGGCTCACCTCCTTCCCAGACATCTCCTCAACCTTTATGAATCACTACCAACTAGTGTTTAAATCCAAGAGGTCTTGGCAGAAAGATCTTGAGAATTTTTATAATTCCTCAACATGATTCCTAAAAAGTTAAATCATATAACCATTGGATCTTTGACTCACCATTAACACTCCAAAAACTCACAGAGGCTTTCTGATGCACTAGTAACAAAAAATTCCTAGGCCTCTATAGTTTCCCATGTAAATTGTATAAAGCTACATGGGAAATTATATATAAAGAAGCCCTACAAAAGTATTCTTTTAGAGCTTTAATTAATCTAAGTAATATTAAGTTTATAACCAAAGTGGGTGATCCATATCTCATTATTAGTTGGTGGCCCATCACCTTTTTGAATGCCTCCTATAAAACTATCATCAAATCTCTTGTCAATTGGCTCCATTTTATTCTTCATGAAATTATTAGACCTGAATAAACCAATTTCATTAAAGGGAGGTATATTCTTGATAATCACATTGCCATCTAGGAGAGCATGGAATGGGATAAAGTTTCTTGTTAGTGAACCATTTTTCTCAAGCTTAAATTTGAAAAAGCCTACGATAAAATTGAATGGCCATTTATGCTACCTATGTTAAAGGCTTTGGGTTTCAACTAGTACTTTGTTTTAGAAATTAAAACTTTTTTTTTAGATGATTTAGCCTACCTCACCATTAATGGCTTTAAGTCTGATAGCATTTACCTACAACACTCCATTAGGAAAGGTTTACCTCTTGCTTTATATTTATATTTTCTCTCCACATAATCTTTAGGATATCGTCTTGCCTCTAATCCTGAGTGGGGATTGGTTTGAGGTATCATTTTACCTGACTACTTTTCCTAGCTCATTAATCAAAATTTTATGGATGACACATTATTTATGCTCAAAGAGTAAGAAATAACCTTCATATAATCTATGAAGTGTCTCAATATTTGTTTTTTCACCTTTGGGTCCCTCTTTCTAAGATTTAGTGTTCAGACAAAGTATGATGCATATGCCTAATTAGATTCTACAATTTAATTGGAAATGGATTCTGCATAGAGAAATGTTCAAATTCATTTGCATTATTTTTTACTTTGATTGATATCTATCTGAGTTATGGTAGTATGTCATTAATATAATGGAGAATAAATCTTAATATTGGATTACCAAGCTATTATCCTTAGTAGAGAAATTCCAAATTTGTAACAAGATTATGGCTAGCACCCATGTCTATTATTCATCTGATTTTTATCTTTCAAAAGCATCTTATAATAGCTTAGCTAAAATTATCAAGGACTTTCATTTATCTAATTCAAAACATACCAAGGGTTTCCATCATCTGGCCTAGGATATTTGTTACCTTCCTTGGGACAAAGAAGGTATGAGAATTGTTGACATTTATAAAGAGAGTGTAATCTTATGTGCCAAATGGGTCATTCATGCCATTGATAGTAATATGGGTTAGAAAATCTTATTAATTAATTGTATATCATTTGGGTTACCCTATGATAAATAGCTATAAGAATATATACTTCCACTCCCTTCTCATCACTATGTCTCCTATAAAAATTGAAAGTGCTTTTGTTGCCAAAAGTATATGGAAAGATTTTGATGTTGTCAAGCCATACATGAAATGAATTTGGGATGGTTTTCACATAGGTCTATCTTTCAATGATCATAACATTTGGTCTTAACCTATTATGACATGCACTAATGTTTTATTAGCTAAGTGGTCAGTAATTAAAGCCCTCTTTCTCTTTCAAAAAGGTATTCTTACCATTTGATATTTGGTTGTTGCTAAGGACTGGATTCCTTGGCCAAATTTTCAAATTAAATTTCAATTAAAAAATGTTGACTAACCTTCTATACTTCACATCTAAAACCTTCTTACCGATGTTATGTTTCAAAATCTAGGCTTGAAACTACCTTGGGCATCATAGAAGGATTGGGGATGGAATTGTGACACCCATTTTAAAAAGTATTCTCTAGGCCTTCTCTATCAAGTCATGAGCCCATTCTCCCTAATTCTATACAAGATCAATATGTGTCAGGGCCTTAACTCCTCCCCTATAAATTGACTTACTAGACTTCAGATAATTTGGAATGTTAGGATGGATTCTAAGCTCGCCCACTTCTTGTGGTGTCTAGTCTATCAAGCTCTCTTACTTGGGGAGTAATTCGCTCATATGATCACTGTTCTAGCCAAGTGTCATGCCTACCAATATATTGAGTCATTAAAGCACCTATTTTGGTTTCCCCGACAAGCCTAATCTACTTGTAATTGGATCCATATCATTTTATAGCCTTATAACCCTGAGGCTTTTTCTTAGTAGCTTACTCTTCTAGGGGACTTAGCCAACTGACTAGCTTTTATTACTTTTATGTGGAATTTTTTTAGATCTATTATTCTTTTCCAGTTATGAAAAGCCAAAAATAATGTTATATTCAATAATGATGAGTGTTCTTATCATTTACCTATTAATGACAAGGTTTATTTTATTTCATCGACCTATATGTGGATTCAAGCCCAAATAAACAAGGTTTTGATGGAAGTTTGCCACTTTTGGGATTTATTGAACCACTGGGGGAGTGCCCCCTACATTTTGAGTTAGGTGACACCAAATGGACCACCTTATGGACTGCATCACCACCTCAAAAGAGGAACATAATCTAGTTGCACAATCATGTCCACTTATCCCCTCTCTTCCATCTGGGCATGGGAGATCACCATTGCCACATGGTAAATTTAACATGGTTCCCTCTCACAGAGGCTCTCCTACTAGAATTATTAATTAGGCACAACCTAGTGATGGTTGAGCTATTGATATAACTTTAGATCGCTTGGATGGTTTGGTCTCAAGGGTCCTCTTACCATAGAGCCTTTCACTTAGGCAACTCTACCACCCAAGTATGATCATCTACCTTCTCCATTAGGTGTTATAGCTTGTGCTTAAAAAAATTGTTGCAATTTGGTTTTGAGTCTCCTGTGTTGTTCTAACTTTTTATTTCCTTCTTTTTTCCCATGTTGAGCTAGGTTTTTTCCTCCAGTGAGGAATTTGAGTCATGAATAATAATCAACTACTTTTATATATAACCTTCATGTATTATTTTATAATATATGATATCCTAACACGTTTAATTAGTAACAAATTTTTTAATATTTAAACATTAAATTAGATGAATTAATGATATTATATATTAAATAGGTTGATTTGTTTTTAAAAATATTAGTAAAAAAAAGAATAAACTTAAATGAAAAGAGGAAAGGAGGATAAAATTTATTTACTAGGGTTTGCATGCTTGTCTCATATTTTGATAGCTTATTTTTCCCTGTATTCATACCACTTTTGTGGGACTTCTAAGACTAATATTACATTTATTGCATTTACATATTTTCCCTTTGGGCAGATTGAAATTATTTAAATGGCCCTTAACCAATCTATCACAGCCATTATTTCTAATATTAATAAGGTTAACACCAAAACAAACTTGAAAGTTCATCTTGAAGGCTTATGACGAGGTATAAATTCTAGTAATTATCCTTAGAATGATGCTTATTTTAAAGTAGATGTAGTTTATAATCTATATACATGGTATGAAAATAATTATCTTGTTACTTAATATGTTGGTTGTATCCCCTTTGAGGATTCTCTCAATGTTCGGATATGACACTGCTAGGAATGATTGGGTTTTTTGGTTATTGGTGTTTGTAACATTATTAAGTGTTTTTTCTATTTTCATTTAAATAATCCTCTCAATGCAGGTCCTCTTTCTAGGTCAAGTTGATTATTTTTAATAAATAACCTCATTATTGTGTCCCTTTAGACCTATAATTTATAAAAAGTGTCTGACCAGAACCCCTTAAGGTCCCTATATAGATTTAGATTTTAGGTCTTCCCTTCCTCTATGGAAGTTATTTGATGATATTATCAAACCCATAGGATGGGTGTTTTCTCATGAAGTTGATGATTTCTACTTAGCATGTCCTAATAAGCATGTTTGTGTAGAGGTTAAATTCATGAAGGAATTAAAATATATCATTCATATTTATGTAAGTACTAACACATACCATATAATATCACCTACTTAAATATCTTGAACACATGCTTTAGATGTCACACACCTGACCATAAGAATTCATGATTGTCCCTTTATGGGTTGTTTAAAGCCATCCACCAAATAAGCACCACTTGAAAATAAAAATTTAGTTGCAAAGAATGATGGATGTAATATGATGTATAACAAAAAATATTTGTCAATAATAATAACCCAAAGGCATCCCCCACTCCCCCATTTTCAAACCTATTCAAGAAGATAAAAATATGGATAAAGTTACCTCCCCTCGTAAGTCCTCCCCAATATGAAAGTGACCTCGTGGCCTCTCAGAGATAAGATTTTCAAGTTAATAATTTAACAATAATTTATTATTGGGATATGACGCCCTTTATAATCACTCCTACCATGTGTTAGTCATGTAGTTTTCCTCATGGTAGCAACAGCTCTCCTCAGGATGTAAATGGGGTCAAATATTGCTTCAGTTTTTCTTGCGGATTTTATTTTTCCAAACTATTAAATTTTATTAGGAAACCATTTTACAACACTTCACTCAAATAAATATATATAATATGGGTAGATAAAATTATTCATAGAGGACTCCTCCCAATGAATCTACTCTCCTAAAATGTTCAAGGTCTCATAAAGTCACCCCACAAATACTCTGTGTGTTACCTATCAATAGTTTGGTGTTATAGATTTCACTGATTTTTAATATTTTAAGGTTTTTGGATTTATTTTATAATCATATTTTAGGAGCATATGATCTAATGCATATCTCTTTTCCACTTCACCAATGTTTTTTTTCATCAAAATTTGTCCCCTTAATTATTTCCCTGGGAGAAGATCCATCACGTTAACTTATTTGGGTATTACTTGACAATGATGGTAATTCCTTAATGGTTCTTAATGTTTACACCCTTAATTATGGAATTAAAAAATGAATTTATGGATATGGATTGTTGAAAATCTACCCCTTTCTACCACATTGATTTGTGGTGACATTAATATGATAGAGTTTGAAAGACAAAATTGGTGACCTTCTGATGAGATCGTAAGTTGGAGAACATGAAGCATGGTATTATTTTAAACATTGATGGGTCTTAGTGGACCCACTATTTTAAAAACATTAATTAAATAATATACCATGGATAACTTGGTCCTCAAATAGTTGGACCGTGCCATTCTTTTTGAGTAACAAGTGTTCTGCAATTATGTCTATGATGGAAAAGCTATCATGGTCCATCCAAAAAAATTCCTCTATGATCATAGTCCTATCAATTAAAAATTAGAGATGAGCGTAAATAATCTAAAAGTCTTATGAAATCAATTCTTCCTAAAAACATCCATTATTATCCATGAGGGAACCATCCAAATCATTTCTAAAGTTCAAAATTTAGCCCACCATTAGTCATACACTGCGAGTTAGATTAAGTGGTGGAATGATGTGATCAACCATACTTCCACCTTCCTTCACTAATATGGAAAGAATATTAAACATGGGTTGATAACATAATGGTTTTTTCATTAAGCAATACTAAATTATTTCTTCCATCATTTAATATATCAATTTTGGCTCACAGCTTCAGGCCATGGCTGCTTCTCTCAAGCACAAGATCAAAATAGTAGATAGACATGCAGCTAGAGGGGCTCAAATAAGAGATAATTTGAATTGGATTAATATTGGAGATAATGACTTGAAGTATTTATTCAATTATTTTATGTCCAATAAATCCATGGAAAAAATAAAATCCATCAAACTTACCCATAAGCATCTCACTAGTCTAGGGAAAAATTCCTCAACTTTCGTTAACCATTATAAAATTGTGTTGTAAGCACAAGAAAATTTGGTGGAGAGAGTGAACTAAAATAATATTTTGATTTGTTTCCCAAAAATTTAAGCCTCTCAAATAAAAAAAACTTTTATGCGCTTCTCTCTTTTGATGAAATTTTCTATGCAGTGTAATGCATGGCCAATGAGAAGGCATTGGGGATTGATGGTTTTCCTTATGAATTATATTAACCTACTTGGTAATTTATGGGGCCTGACATGTTTAAATTTTATAAATAATCCCTAAAAAAAAAATCATTATTATATTTCATCAACAAATTAAATATTAAGTTCATCCCTAAACTTGGTGACCTGAAACTTATTACTAGTTGGTGCCCAATCACCTTTTTGAATGTTTTTTATAAAATCATTGCAAACATGGCCTTAGTGATTTGCCTCTATCATATCCTCCCTACAATAATTATAATAAATAAAATAAGATTCATCAAAACATATATTTACTATATAATTCAATCATAATTTGGGAAGAAATGAAATGAGCTTGTACTTCTCACAAGAGGAGCATATTT
Source organism: Torreya grandis (assembly GCA_037957365.1). Taxonomy (NCBI): domain Eukaryota; kingdom Viridiplantae; phylum Streptophyta; class Pinopsida; order Cupressales; family Taxaceae; genus Torreya; species Torreya grandis. Next base: position 3,362,626 of record JARHVA010001016.1, read on the forward strand.
CCCAAACTTGATTTTGAAAAATCTTATGATCAAATATAATGACCTTTTATTATAGCAATGATTAAGGCTATGGGATTTATCCAATTATTTATTTAATATATCCAAAAAAAAATTAATTCATTATCCTACCTCACCATAAAATTGGCACAATTTTGATGGCTTTAGACTATTCCTCTCAGTCAATCAGGGTTGCCCTCTTGCCTCTGCTTTATATGTTTTGACCACTAAGGAATTTGGATGTCTTATCTCTCATAGAGTAGATCAATGACTTATTATGGTAATTATTATTCCAAATAAATACTCTTATCTCATCAATGGGAATTTTTCAAATAATACCTTCCTCACTCTCAATGAGAAATAATATTTCTTCTATTAGGCGCTTTGATGCCTTGATATTTTTTGCAAATCCTTAAGGCCTAATCTACAATGGGTCAAAACCTAGTGTTATAGTAAAATTGTGATGACCTTGTTAGATGAGAACTATAATTACCAATGGAAGTGGATATAGAAAGGATAAATACTCAAATTTCTTGGTATTCCTTTTGCTTTTGATAGTTCTCCTTCAGATATGTGGTTGTATGTCATTGATATAGAGGAAAATTACATCTCTTTTTAGATATCTAAGCCTCTATCTTTGGTGAGTAAGTTTTAGGTGTGTAAAAAAATCCTTGGGGCCACTAATGTCTACTAATCCTCATGTTGGGCCCCTCTAAAGCCTCATATGTCAAATTAGCAAAGGTATGTAGATATCTTCTTTTGGGCCAATGCTAAGAAAACTAAAGGCTACCACAAGGTTGTTTGGGATATTTTTTGCCTTCCTCATGACAAAGGATGAATGGGATCTATATATAAATAATTTCCATTTGTTATAAATGGGTGGTGATGTATATTGAAGGTAATGGGGCTTGGAAAATCCTTTTAAGGCACTAAATTTCTATAGGTGTTACTATAGTAAAATCAGTTGTGTGAACATTGGTTTGTACACTTTGTTGATTACCACTACTCCCATAAAATAGAAGTTTATTTTATATCCAAGATATTTTTAAAAGCATTTGAAGCTATTAATTAATTTATAAAATGGGTAAGAGATGGATATCACAATGGGCATTCCTTTGACGACCATAATATTTAGTGGTTCCCTATTATGACCAATACGAGTCTTCTTTTAGTAAAAATGTTAGGTATAAAATATATTTGGTTGTTTAAAAAATAAATTCACATTATTAAGGATTTGAATTTCTCTCAAGATTGGATACCATTTTATATTCTAAAAGATAAATATAAGTTTCTTGATATGTACTTACCTTATATTTTACTTTTCCTGGAGTTGATTCCTAATGTCATGTTGCATCATATAGGGTTACAACCTCCACATGCATGGTGGAAGGACTAGAGATGGAATTGTGATATTCATTTAATAATGTACTTTCCTTGACTTATTTACCAAGTTATGAGCTCATTTTATTCTTCTCTAGACAATCTAAATAGGATTTTGAACTTAAATTCTTCACCCAAGACTTGGCTCACCAGACTCAAAAGAATATGGAATGCCAAGCTTGAACCTAAGCTTGCACAGTTTCTTCATGGTGTCTAGTATATCAATGCCTTCTTCTTTGGGAGTGTGTTGTACACATTATAATTTATCAACTTAGATGTTTGGATTTCTCTAGATTTAAGTATTTCAAACATATCATTTAGATGTGTCTAAGAACTCAATCTACCTAGAAATGAGTCCATGATCATATCCAACCTTTCCACAAAGAGCCCTTTTCTTGTAACATGGTTTCATTTGGAGACAAAGATTAGTGGCCCTCATAAATTTATTTAATATGGAAGTTCTTTAGAGATATAATTATATTTCAATTATGGAAATTTATAATTCATCTATTTTAAATGGTGAAGGATCATCTTTACTATTTTTTGTTAATGACAAGGTGATTGTTATCTATTTGCTCTTATGTAGATCCAAGCTCAAAAATAAAAAGTGGTGCTTGAGTTTAAATGCTTGTATGAGTTGATTAGTCACTAAGGGAGTGTTTCCTTTATGATGATCTAAGTCCCTTCATAATAACCACCTCATGTCTCCCTTTATCCTACACCCAGGAACTAGTAGAGCCACTCTCATATCCATAATCATTTATCCTCTCCACCTTAGTGAAAGGGGGTGGGGAGGGAAATAGTAGGGGGAAGAAGTGGGGGTGGGTTTGTATTCCATCACCACCATGTGGGAATTATTTTTCCGGCCTATCATAATGCATCTCACTTGTGCAAGGTGAATGATTTGGTTGGCAATTATGTAAATCCATCTTCTAGTTGGAGCAACAAATTTTATCATTCACCACTTGAAATAACTTGAGATGTTTGGGTGGTGTTTGATCCTCCTTTAGATGAGCCTTCTGCTTGGAGTGTCTAGCCTCTCAAGGATGATCCACTTCCACCACCTTTCTGACACTGAAGCTTGTGCTTAATGATATGTGCCTTTATTTATTTTGATGTAGTCATGTGATCTTTGGGTTATTGTTTGATTTTGATAATTTACTATTTTGAGTCATGTTTTCTTATCAGCGTGGATTTTGAGCCATGCATACCAACTTATCACTTTTTTTGTAACTATATTTGTAATTTTAGTATTATTTTTTTATTAATAATTATTTATTGATGTATTCTAATTAAAAAAATAGTTATTTCTAACTATCATTCCAACTACAAATTACATAAATTTTTACAGGTTTTCTTAAATGAGAAATATACATGCTCCACTTTACCTGAAAATGTTTTTTTACAACAATGGATAACATGGACAATGATAAAGTATTGGTATTTTATGGGTTTCCTTCTGATTTTTACTGTAGACACCTAATTTTGGGACAGCCTTTTTCAATTGCATCTTTGTCATGATTTTTCACATTTGGCTGATTTTTGTTCTATTTTATATTTTTGGACACTCTCCCCTTGAAATGGACTCCTTCGTTAGATATGTGACAAGAAGTTTTTAAATTTTGGATATTTTTGCAATTTGGTTTATAGCCTACTCCTCAACAAGGGTGTGTGTGTGTGTGTGAGGGGGGGGGAGAGATGGGGGTGGGGGCGTGGGGTTTGGAAGGGTGGGGTGAAACACCCCCCCCCCCTCTATTATCATAAGGGGGTGATCCCCCTTTGGTGGGAGTTTGGGGGAAGCACCCCTAAAGAAAAAATTCAAGGATTCAAACCCTTATTTCTAGGCAAATGAATTTCATCATATTTTATTTTTAGGAGAGTCCTAATGGCATTATTCCACTCTATTTTCAAGAAGTGGAATCCTAATAGTGCTTTGCCAATTAGGCATATTTATCTTTATGGAGTTTTCATGTAATCTACATATAGCAAGTTCAAATATAATATATTCATTTTTGAATTAATAAAGCTTGATATCTTGCATCGTGGATGTTTCCTTAGCTTTGTCAAGGTTTTACGACATAAATATTATGTTTTATCTCATACATGTTGGGTATTTTATTTATTTAAATATCTTTGTTATTACGTTCTATTATTTTTCCATTGTTATAGAGTGCATGGTTTCCTAACTTCTTCAAAGCATTGCATCATTAACATTTCCTCATAAATACATCATCTCTTAGTTTTCTACATTATGATCAATCCAATCATCCTTTGTCCCAAAACTTGGTCTCTATTTTGAGTTTTTTTTTGACATCACCATAATCATGGGTCTACCATTCTAACATAACTATAATTAAGGGTCTACAATTTTGGTGGGTGAAAGTATGGTAATGTGGCTCAATTTTACATTGTAAAGGGCCACCTCTTTCTACAAAATAAGAGTGTGCGTAACTTTGATATATCTATTTATAATTTTGTAATGGTGTAAATAGATAAAATTTAAGATTTTGAGTGTAGAATATTATTTTTAATTCAAAAATTTTATATATATATATATATATATATATATATATATATACATACATATACATATACATATACATATATATATACATATACACACACATATATATATACATATACACACATATATATATATATACATATATATATATACATATATATATATACATATACATATATATATATATATAATATATATATATATATATATATAATTTATATTTATATATATATATATATATATATTTTAGTTCATCAGGGACACTTGTGTATCATAGTAAAAAATAATTATTAAGACAATATATTTTTGAAACTATAACCTAGTGTTAATATTGTATCACCAAATATGAATTTTATGATTTTAAAATAAATAAATATTTTATATCAACTTTATAATTTAAATTTATAATAATTTAATAAATCTCTCTTGATATCTCAAGATTAAATTATTATGGTTGCAAAAAAACTACATTTTTGTATCAATGATTCATAAACTACGTTGATATTCCACTAAAAGTCTCATCAACACGGATCCTATTCTCCTAGCTTAACAAGTAACTAGATATGTGACTCTTATAGGTTATTAACCTTACAAAACTATAAATAATCAATGTTTAAAGTGAAATGTATAGCCTACTAAACATAAACATGAAGCATATGAATGAGCAAAGCACACCACACACAACTCAAAAGTTATCTTGGAGAAACCCAATGTGGGAAAAACTCTAGTGAGGGAGATAAATCACACTTCCCTTCCACTATTTAATGCAAGAGTATACAAGGTACTACTAAGTTAACCTATATGAATCAAACATGCAATACCATCATGTCCAAAACTCATAAACAAACTATGTTTTGCACTTTATCAGATAATTCTTTCTACTTCCACATAATTGAACCAATGATCTACAAATAGGAAACAATGAGATCACATAAACAAAGACTAAAACTTGTTACAAACAATGTGAATCCAATTCCCATCCTTCTCACTATTTTTTCTAATGCCTTATGTCATCCTAGACCTATATTTAAACTCCCTCATCCTCTGATTCACCCAAAAATTGAAGTGAAATGCCAAAGTCAAAACAATTTGAATTCATACATTTTCTATTGGATCTATATTCCAATAGTCTTGGGCCTGGAGTCCAATAGTCAACTCTTGAGTAATACTAGAGCTAGAGTCTGCCAACTTGAAACAATCATAACTTTTGCATATAATCTCAAAACAATGTGCCATTTTTTTTAGCTTGTCTATTTTTTTGAAAGGAATTTAAATATGAAATCAAAATATACCTTTGAGTTAAATAAATTATAGTTTCCCCTTATAGCAGAGACTAGGGAGTTTTCCTCAAGTTTTAAGATCTTAAAACTTCTTAGCTCATCATTATGAAGATGTTCGGATCGCCCTCATACTAATTTTCCATATAATCACAATTGATCCGATATTCTAAGTGTATGAAATATATTAATAAAGTATCTTAATAACATGAGTTGCATCTAATTGGGCATGGTGAAAATATCAAATACACATAACTAGTACACTAAGACCCAAATTTGGATCAATCAAACTCACCTCGATCTAAAAAAACTCTTATTTTCAAAATTTTATATTTTATATTTATATTCTTAATTGTGTGTGATAATAAAGGGAAACATTCAAAAATAATATAATATTACAATAAATGTTTTTATATATATATATATATAATTAATGTAAATTGATAATAAAAAAAAATTAATTAATTTTATGGAATAAGGGCAAAAAACCTGTCAACTAGTTATTTTTAAAAATAAATAAAACCATCTTTTATGAAGAGCTAAAGTGGAATCAAAATGGAGTCTAGTTGCCTAAAGTTTTGCATGCACATTTTTATGCCATGAGTGTGATATGTTAGTGTTATTGACCCTATTCAGATGAAGGGGTTACAATGTTAATTAGGTCTAGATAAGTTACAAAAATTGTAACATAAACCAAATGATCAAAATAAAAATTCATCATTCAATATTTGTTGTGATGAGTTCTCATCTTTTTTTACACAATTTTCTTCAAGAAAATTTACTTTATAACATTTTGAAATTTTGAAATCATATAAACATAGAAACCCTACCTCCATAAGTTACAATGACATAAAAACATGATAAAACATGCCTCCTCAAATATCATCATATCATAAATTCATCACAAACTTAAACGAAAATACATCTTGCTTTCACAATTTAGAGTTTTATTATCCACTAAATTTGACTTTTTATCTTTAAACTTATCTACTTAATTCTTTAAAATAATTGTTTATTGTAGAAAAAATAGTGTTGTTTCTTTGATACAGTTTTATAAATACACACACAGACTTTTTTAAAAGTTAACCTCTTTTAGAAAATTTAGCCTTCTTGAAATCCTCAAAACTATTTTAGGTTCTTTATTACTTAGTAATACTTATTCTAATTTCTCCTTTCATTTAGCTTTGTTTATAAAAGCTACATCACCTAATGTGTTAAACTCATATCTTTATCATTTTAATTTTTTCGTCAAGTTTAATAAATGATTTATGCAATTTTTTTTCTAATTATATAGCAAAAAATTTAAATATAGAACCCTGATATCAATGTCTTTGGCATGCATCATAATGGATAGATCCATTAATAATTTTAAGCATTTTTATATCTTTAATTTATTGGAATAATCAATAACTATACCTTAATTTATTGGAAAGATCAATAACTACACCTTGAATAGTAGGATTGTTAAGCCACCATTCACACTTGTATATAGGAACTAAAACGGTTCATATTAATAGCAACTACACAAGTTGACTAGGGAAACATTAACACACGAAACAAAATGTGCCCACCAAGATTGAAATTAGATTGCATCACCTTTTTTAAGTTTTCATCATCATCCATATCAATCTTATTGATTTTCAGTTATGGGTCTGAATTCTTTTCCATCAATAATAATTTACAACATAAATCTATCTATGAATATCCCAACAAAGACACTAGTTTTCCTAGTAACTTGTGATGTTTAGAATTCACATTTTTTAAAAACATCTATATCATTAGGTATTAAAGTTATCTCTATAAATAATAGTATAAGTTCGTGTCCTTTACCATTAGTTAACTTATTTTTCTCTCTTCACATCTTGGGTCAAAGGAACCTATTCGTAATGTTTGCAAACACTTTAGGAGCATAACTCTAAAAGCATTCCATCAACTTAGGCTAATATTTATTTGGAAACCTTTCTTAAACATATTTTTGTAGCTTTTGTAGACATTATCCTTACATAATCTATCATGATATACTATTTTCACAAAGAATTATGAAAGAATAATGAGGTTATAATCACTTGAAAAAAAATAGATAATAACTTTTTTAAATGAAATAAATCTCGACCCATTCATGAGCCCTCAATACTAAAATTTCCATTTTCAAGTTGTTTACTTCTATCAATTCAGATGACTAAAATAACTATTTTATTATATAAAACACATCATAATTTATAAAATTTATACACTCAATTATAATATAATATAATTATAATTTATAAATTTCTTACCTCACACTCTTCCTCTAGATCTCATGTGAATGGTTGGTTGTTCTTTCTTGACTTTGGATTATAACCTCTTTACTAACCATATCATAGATAATCTAACATTATGGATTTGCTCTTCTTTCTTGACTTTGGACCATAGGCTATTTTATCAACCATATCATGGATAATCTAACATTGTATAAATTCTAAAGTTATTAGTCCTAGAGGGATATATTGAATTCACTGCAATTTAACTAGGAATTATTAGCTTTGTCATTAACTAATCACGTTGTATTTTTTTAGGTTTTGATATATATATAATAGTTCCAGCAAGGTGAACAAGTATTTTAATGAATCCTATAAAATATAGTATTCTATACATTTTGATTGGTTCAAAATTTGGTATGTTATTAGCCCCTTCACTTCAATCGAGAGGAACCTGCAATTTCATTGACATCATTCATTAAAATACAATAAATGTCATAATATTCGTCATATATAGCAGGTTAAGAAAATATGTGGAAATAGAATTCTATTAGGGCAATGAAATTTGTTCAAAAAACACAAATTATCATTGAAACATGGCCTCCCAATTAGACCCACATGTAATTGTACAAACAATCATTGACATCTGTATATTAGCATGAATCATTACCTACCTGAACATAAAATTAAATGTAGAAACATATGCATAAAATAAATGTTTGAGGCTTCCCTATCACACAAATCCATCAAATTTTGGCTTTGGCAAATTTGCATAATGACAAAGATGTGTTTTTCCATCTATATGTGGTTCATGCCAATGGCCTATGAACCCTGGTAGAGGGTGGGTCATTGGAGTTTGTTGTTTCACTATTTGGCCTGCTACACATTTCCCATTTAAATGGTTTCATAAATGTTTAGGTGTCACTTGGTGTCTTCACCACTATTACCTTTATAATCTAAAAATTTATTTTTCTATCATCTAGTGCTGATATTACTAGTGGTCCATATATCATAGAATAAATCTTGTGAGGCAACCCACTAATCCATTGATAAAGGAGGATTTTTTAACTTGGCAAAGCTTCTAAGATAAAAATATCAAGAGGATGTCCATGTGCTAATTTTGGCATGGGTTGACAAAATATCACATGATAAGCTCATGCTTAAAACGGTATGTTTGATACTCTCTCTACAAGAATCTACCTCTTGGTATGCGTCTCTATTGCATTATCTATGTTTTGTGTTGAAAGTGCTTAGGTCTATCCTTCCCATTGGAAGAATCTTGTAGCATCAGTTTTTAGAGTGTTCAATAAAATTTCAAACTATTAAGCTATATAGTATATGGTGATTATGATACATATGAATCATAGATATTTTATCATGACTAATGCTCATTAAGAATTATTTTATAATGATCACTAACTGTTATGTATTGGAAAATTGGTTTCTTAAAACACAAATTTACTACATATTTTATTCTATTATGTCAACTTAATCATGTTTAGTGACTGTATAAAATGCATGATAAGGTTTATATGTGAAAACATCAAAGTACCTCATTTTTTAATCATGTTCTTTTGAGAAAATTGTTAAGCAGAGAGATAAAAGTTACATCACATCCAGTTTTACATACAAGATAGAGTTGGCAGAAAGGGTAGATCTGATTACAGACCATGTGATTCTATGGAATGCAGTCTAAACATTTATACATGTCCACTATTTCAGGGCTTAAATCTATTTCATATCTCAATGCAAGTAGACAAAAAAATACATCACAAAAATTAGATCAAGATATGGATCTCTTTGTAGCCTCTACAACCATAGTCTCAATCATTTATCAAAGCTTTATTTCTGACCTTTCTTGATTTCTACATGAAAATTATCTTCAAATAAATCATTTTTATTGCCTTCTACTTGGGGTTGAACATTCAAATAATTTTTTTATTCAAATATGATTGTTGGCTTTGTACTATTACACCTCTGGTGCTCTGCTTCTAGCTCCTCATAAGTACAAGACTTTCAATGTCTTTATTTTCACTATTGGTCTTCTTCACCTTATTTTTTCATACTACAAGGTAGCTTTCAGTTGTTTTCAAGGCCTAAAAAGTACAAATTTTGAATTTTATTACATAATCATATGTTTTCTCCTCTTGCTGATAAGTAAAATGCAATTTTTGCATCTCTCTTATTTGTAAGCTTTTAGCCACTTTCTGGCCCATGCGCATTACTCCTTCTGTACACATTCACTTACTATTAAGATTACTATTGTTTTTTTACAATGTGCATTAGAGGGATTTTTAGTTACAATATTTTTTTCTATTTGTTCTCTGATTCTCTAAACCTATCTTTTCTTATAGCTAGTTTTCAATATGATCTCTTACCTATGTATCTACTTTAAGGCTATGGTATACTAAAACTCAATAGTAATATCTTATGGACACAAATGCAGACCTTTTTATAATCTATTGGATCTCTCAACCAAACAAGGATCTACTTAATATGGTAGCATTAATTATTTATTGCAAGCTTCCATAAATGGGGCACCAAAGACAGTTGGCTTGAGGACACCTCATAAAGAGCATACTAGGTAAATCTCACTTGAGCTCTCACATGTAGTTTAATTTGGTCTATATTTGCAACTACTATGTATAATTTGATATCTCTTTATGGTAGTTATCAATGACTTACTATTTTGTTAAATTGTCAGGTCAAAATTATTATTTAATTGATACTTGGCTTTTATGAATGATAGACATCAAAATGATAATCCAACAGCTTCGAAAAAGAAAACAGAGAAAAAAATACACTAATCCAAACAAGGGAGGAGATGCAACCAGATCAACTTCTCTAGGGTAATTCACTAAAGGATATTTATTATCACATTTGTTGTTTATTCTAGTAAAATTTGATATATTTTGTTTCTGAGATGGTAGTATAGTGCTTCCCTTGAAGGTTGAATGTAAATTATAGTGTTTTTGTTGCCAATTTTCAATTATTGTAGTATTTTCATTTACACCATCCTTATACATGTAATAGATACATATTATAACCAATATTATGGATTTATACATCTCTTAAATTTGTCACTATAAGTAGGTTAGCTAACAAGTCAAGTGGGGTAGTTTTCAAGTTCAAAAGTGATGAAAGAGCAAAGAAGAGAAAAGAAGTAGAGACCTTCATTCTTTATGGTAGTTTTTTCTTGTTAAGATCCATTACCATTATAACAGTGGGAAACTATTATAAATTTAATATTCAATTTCACATTTGATTTTTTATAAGTTCTAATTTAGAATTTTGTCTGTTAAATTGGGATTTAGCCTTATAGGCTATTATAACTTGTGTAGGGCCTTCGAAACTAGATCCATGGATAACAAGCACTCTGAAAACTACGCTGCATGGACTTTGCACTCCATGCCCCTTGTTTGTTAGAGGAAATGGTTTAGATTTTAGATTATATTCCATTGAAAGCATGAAGTTGGTATACAACATGTTGCAAATAAAAATTCAAAATATCAATAAAGTATCAACTTTATGAAGGGGGAAAATAATTTAGAATTAGGTGTTTACATAAAAGGTAAGTTGTAGAGAATTGTTTTTGTTTTAATTTTTATTTAGTTATTTTATTTTTTTAACAATAAAAATGATTATTTTTTAAATTTTTAATTAATAATAATATGGTTTTTAATTTTTATATAAAAAAATTATTTATGGCTTATATAAATATATTTTTTAAATATTAATGAATTGAGTCATATATTTTTAATATACATAACATTTGAACATCAAAATTTGTATTGCGAATTTAGAAAAAATATTAATATTAATATGTGTTTATATAAATATCATAGATTCATAATGATATAAAAATATATTATTTATATTGAATTTCATTGTATTAAAACATAAAAAATTCTTCTAAAATATAGAATTTCTCATTATAGAACAAAGCTTGAATAATAGGTGTTGATGCCTAAAACCTTTGCTTTAGGTTAAACAACCTTCAATGGGAAGATTTATAGGTGTGGGACTGAATTGTGGTCTATAAAACAACCTTTGGGATTTTAGAAGTCGTCTCTTTGTTATAAGTTTGGGGATGAAAAGGGAGAAGAAGGAAATGAAAATAAAATTGAAAGAACAGCAAGGCAATGCACTGAAAGATTCAAAGCATTAACCTATAATTGCATAAAATAGATTGAGCCCTTAAACACTACAAACCATAAAGGAACATAAAACATGAATTAAGATCTATAATGCAATCAAAGATAAATACTATAGAAGCAAAAGAAAATAAATAATAGACAAAAATAACTCTTCACTCAAAATGACACAGAACACCACATCCTCTTCATTATAGGTGGAGAATAGAATACAGAAGGCCTCAAAGGCACATACAAGATGTTCAATCATACCCATGAGGGGCATATGTTAAGGTCATAGAATGAAAAATGCTAACTATTACTATTCCTATTTTATTACAAATGGCTGTCTATAAAAATAGAAAATCCAAGCAAAATGATAACTAGCCACTTCCAAAAGGGATGAGCCTAGAATATATAGGCAAGACGGCTTCTCATGAGAACAACACCTAGAAATTTTGGCACTCATGCCCATGATAATGTCATTATAATTGAATGAGGGTCTCGATCTCATGAGTGCACTTATCCTCTAGATCCCAAATATGGTTTAGCTACACTATCTTGTTATGGCCATGATGCTCAGGAGGAGCATAATGATGCCACATGTCTATCTCTATGACCACCTTTGATATGCCATTGGAGACATAGATCCACTTACCCTAGCCAATAATGCAACTCCTAGCACTGATAGGAAAACTTTACTTTTGACAAGCACCATGGTGCCACGTGGAAAGGTTGACCTCTTTTTCAGTATAACCGCATGGTGGGTCCCCTTTTTTATTCTCCAACTAATGGTGCTACTCAAAGACCTAAAAAAAATAAAATGCCTAATAAGCATCAAGATTCAATGTGTCAAATAGGCACTTCTCTTGGGGAAGTTGGGCACTTCCTTATAAAAATAAGTTTGGGGGCATCACATGTCAAAACCACATCTACCCTGATAACTCTTCAATGGGCCCTACCCATCATCCCATCAACCAATGGTGTTGCTCCAACAACTGACCCAAAAATAAATATCTTTGAGAAGCATGGGCCACCACATGTCAAGATGATGCTCCATCAGAGGAACCAATAACCTCTTCAAGTTAAATGAGTGCTTGGCTACCATGTGGAGGAAGCAGAAGGACGCCAACACTTGGGCAAAATTACAAAAAGGACCCCAAGAGAAAAGAAGCCAAAAAAAATCATTGGATATGTCAAAAGAGTCTAAGACCAAACATGAAATGATCTAAAATAAGACATGGTGGATTCTAATCCATAATTCTTAGCTTCTCATAGAGGTGTCTTCATATGGATGAGAGAACCCAAAACTAAGGTATGAAAACTAGTCAAGGCAAAATTTTCAAAATAGGTGGAAGGTTTTTAACTTATAATTTTTAAAGGGCCACCTACAAAGGCACCCACTCTTCTTCCTTAGGTTGGGCCTTCTTCTTAAGAGATTTAAAGGCTTTGTCTAGATCAATAATCTCCTTGAAGGAGATGTTCCCCAGGCCTTGAACCACCACCAGCATTTGGAACACCAGCTGGGTGAGTGGCTACAATATCTTCTCCACCTTAAAAACACTAGGTGACTAACTGAGAACCATAAACATGGTCTAGTCATTCTATTTCTACTCTAGCAATAATTTTATTTGGTCCTCTACAAGGATGTTGTTGTCTACCAAGAATAGGGAGGTGAGTCCAAATTGAACCAATTATTCAATATGTCTCTGCCTATCTTGGACCACATATTCTAAGGCATTCAAGAATGCCTTGCATTTGGTCATTGCCTTGTTGTAGCTTAGGAATTAATTGACCTTTATTGTTTGCTTGCCTTTGATCAGCCACTTTTGGTGCTTATAATTTCTCATCCAAAGTGTTGAAGAGGTTTTCAATGAGGATCTCTGAATCTGAGACTTTGGGGGACACAAAGGCATTAACTTGGTCAACAAATACACTCACCTAGGAACTCAGATTCTATGAATCTATGATGAAGGTGAGGGTTAATTTTAGGTTTGTAGATGTGCCCATGATCCTTTCCCAGTAAGATTTATATATTTTCTAGATCATGGGGAGGATTATGTAGTCTTTGAGCATGCAGCAAGGTCATTCTTCATCTTCTTATTCCCCTCGTCCTTGACTAAGGATTCTTGTTATCCTTGTTGCTATAATTATTGAAAATCCCAATTAGAATCTAAGAGCTTTTAATGAGTTTTCACCATTTCAATCTCTCTCTCTTATAGTTTGGTCTTGATGGCCACTCATAGATTGGCTTCCACCTGAAGCTCTCACTAGAGACATAGCTCTGAAGGTTAGACCTCACTTTATTATGCTCCACGTATTTGGCCTTAGCCTTAGTATTGAGGTGATTGATCATAGCCTTCACTTTGGTGAGTTCCAGCTTGGTCTTCTCTAAGTATTGGGTTACTTTGATGCAGTATGTAGTCATAGACTTCTATGTTTCCTCCAGCAACTCAACCCTGTTAGTGGGCCTAGTCTGGCTTAGATTGAGGCTGATAGCTTATATGGTGTATCTCCCTAGTTACATCTTCTCTTGGGGATTGACTACTTGAGGGGATAGATGAGCAATCATGAGGGATTATTATGCAAGGTCATAAAATGATTGCATGTGAGTCTCTATTGGGGCCTTGGCCTGCTTTCCCCTTTTCTTCCCCATCCATGCCTCTCAGGCCCTTCTTGTCATGTCCATCTACTGATTGTATTTCTCTAGTTCTTGAATATTTTCCCTTGTGAAGGAGATTCCCTATGGTAGCATGAATGGAATAGTCACTTGATGTTGTGCAGTAGTAAACATTGTTCCTCCTGAGGTGAGAGGATGGAGGGTGAGGGTGGAAGGAGAGAAAAGTGGGAGTCCACAAGATGGGGTGAATAGTGATTACACAATGATGGAGGATGAGGTAGATGATGAAGGTGGAGGAGTGAGGAAAGGTAAATAAGAGGAGATTAGGATCATGGAGAAAAATAGTGTGAGCTTGACAGTGGGATAAGTAGATGAAGAGGAGAGTGGGGTCAAGGTAGTACTTGGTTGGGTAGTGGAGAGTACTAAAACCTGAGGTAAAACCATGGGAGAAGATGAGGAGGTAATGAGGGAGGTGAAAGTGGAAAGTAGGGGATGTAATAAGTGTATCTTCTTCTGCACATGCTTTGATGGAAGGATAGATTTTGGCACATCGAGTTACTTGTACTAGGATGATCCAGTTACAATGTGCATGAAAGAGGCTTATTATTGTTGTGAAGTCATGGGGTACAAGAACATGGGATGGGGATAGGTTGAAGGATTTTAAACCTTTAATACTTTAGCCTCCTTCTGTTATAGTACATACCCCACTTCCTACCTAGGGGTATCTTCTTCTTCTTCCTTCTCTTCTTCTCATCCTATCTATATCTTGGGAGAGAATCTTGCTTCCACCAGGCTTTCCTCTAGATGATGCTCATCTTAGAGACTTTTAAAGGTTTCATCTATCTCTTCATCATTAAAATTAGAGTATGGCTTATCGATCTCTTACCTATATTTTGTATAAGTGGTTATTTTCTCTTCAATCCAGCCATTTCAGGTGATCTACACTCTCAATCCCTTCATTAATCTCTTAGACAAGTCATACATATGGACCATGTTGTGGAAGGATTCCCATAATTTGAGGGCATCCAATGAGATCTAGGATAAATCCACATAATTTTGGAGGATGTCTTCTATGGGTGACCTCCTCTACTCTAGGTATGGTTGGGTTTGATGCTTGGGGGTGCTCACAGTCTTCAAGGATGTTATGTATCCAATCAGATCATAGTTTCATCTATCATTGATTAGGTTAAGGCCAATCTCCACTAGCTTGTCCATGAGAAAGCATCTTTGTTGCCTTTTTATCACCATGATGGCCCCTCTTACAAAAGGGGCATCATATAGGCCTTTATTTTTCTTCCCTACTCCATAGACAGAGTCCATCATGTTGAGTTGGTGAGCCAATTCTAGGGCCAGTGTCATGTCCATTAGTAGGCATGAGAGTTAAAAGGGTTCTCCTTGGAACCTATGGAATCAAATAAATGAAAAATGGGTTCCTTAGAACTAGTCAACCAGGACCCTACTCCTAGTGAGCCATGTCTACTATGCATCCATCGTTCTTAATGTAATAGCCTCTATGTTGAGGTTGATGAAAATTCAAGATAGAAAGAGCTCTGAGAACTCATAGTAGTCTTGTGTGACTGACAGGATGTGGTTCCATATGGTGACTAGGGTCACCATGTTGGGGAAGATGCCCATCTTAGAGGAGTTGAGATTGAGATACATGAAGAAGAACTGGGAGTGTTAGTATAGAATGAGCTACTAGAGGAAGGAAGAGTACCAAAAGGTATCCAACATCAAAAAAATTGGTAGCTCATTTTTCATGGTGATGGTGGAGTATACAAAATCCATCTTATAAACCTTCCCCTTATTCACTGTAGTAAGGAGGTAAGGCACCCCTAACTAAAAATTAATGACGTTGGCATGTGTTTCCATCTTGAATATGAAATCCAACATGGACAAGGTGTCCTTTAGGTATTGCAATGGGAAGCTCTCCAAAGGGAATGGGTAGAGGAGGCATCTCCATGATGTTGCTCTTGAAAGCTTTCCATGCTATAGATATCAACCTTGGGGTCATTTTGGAGCTAGAGAATCTCCCTTCTAACATTTGCATTAATTTTCACCCTCAAATGGGCATTATCAATAATTACACCAGTCTTGGCATCATACCTCTCTATGTAGAGGGTAATGATTTCTAGGTATGGATGAACATAGGGCAACATAAACTATGTTATCATGCAGTCCCATAATCTACAGTTGAATGAGTCATACTCCTTCCTATGGATCCTCTCGAGTATTCAAGTGTGAGTGCCCTCTCTTAAACTTTTGGGATTCTCAGCTAGCTTAGGATTGAAGATATCATCCAAAAAATTAGTGACCAGTGTTCGGTCTCTACAGTCCCCTTTGGTTTCCTCCTTGATGTTCAACACTTTCTCCTTTCACTGAGAGTGGGTAGAAGCATAGGATTTGTTCACTGCATATTGAGGGGGAAGGTTACCCTAGCTACCCAACCCATGGGTCCTTTATCTTGTCGGATGTTTATCACCTCCCAATGAAGATGTAGGAGTCTCCATCTTGAATCTTTCTTCAAAACCACTATTTGTCTTTATTGAATGATTAACAATTCCTAATCACAAATTTCCATATTTTTTGGCTTGGCTCTCTCTGTTTTATTTAATTTATTAATGCTCTCAAGAATCTCAATGCATCAAGTGTTTAGCTCAATGGGGAGAGGGGTTTTTATATATTGACATGCTTCATCTTGAAAATTTTGAAATCAGGTACCTCCCATAAATGTTAAGGGAGGCGTACACACTCAAGGATCCACTTGCTAGAGATTTGTGGTGATTGTTATGGGGGATCATGCAAAATGGAGCATCTATCATTAATGGCAAGTGAGGTGGGTAGATAACCATCTTTTATAGAATGTTTTTTGAAGATTTAGGAGAGTAAGGGTGAGGACACATGGAAACTAGACAAGCCACTTATAGCAATGGCACTCATTAAAATGAAACATCAATGGAAAAGGAAACAAAGCAAAAGGAAACACACAAATAGAAATGGAAACTAACTAATTATATACAAGGGAAAGGTAGGTAAGCTAGTTGAAATGATTCAAATCAATCTCGTTAATCAATATCTTGAATATATAACCCTCTTCATCTTTTAACTCAAAAGAATTTCCCTACCTATTGTTAATGATGCAAAATGGTCCCCTACATAGAGAGTCAAACTTTACATGATGGCCTAGCTTTGTGGCCCTTTGATCATGCTTGAGGACTAAATCCCTAGGTTTGAATCCTGGATCTAATGACTTCTTATTGAACCATTGCTTGACTGCTTATTATCGAGTGATTTTCACATTGCCTACCTATTCTCTTGCTTCTTAGAGGCTAAGTAGCTCTATGAGTCTAAGTTCCATCACTCTATTTTTTGTAATTTTTAAAGCTTTTAGAAGCTATAAGGTGGGCATTTTTTATGACATCAGCATGACTACCTTTTTTCTGTATACAATTTTATACAGGGAAGTTTTTAGGATCTACTTTGGAGTGATGTGTTCCACTTATAGATCCATTTTCACATGCATGTACCACTCCCTTTATCAATCAATGTGAATCCTTTTGATTAGTCTTATAAGGTTCTTATTTGTCGACTCTACCAACCTGTTCCCTTGTGGGTAGTAATTGGATGAAGTTTTTAAGAACATACCATTTCAAAGTGTGAACTCAAAAATCATAGGCTCAAGGAATGATCTCATGTTGTCAGATATGATTGTCTTGGGTGGGCCAAATCTTGCTACGAGCTCTTCCAAGAAGCTAAGAATCACATTTTTAGTTACTTCTCTTAGCAGAACTGCTTTGATCCACCTAGTGAAGTAGTCAGTGGCCATCAATATCCACTTATAACTGGTGCTTGAGATGTGATTGATCATCCTAATTAAATCTAGACCCCACTATGTGAAGGGCTCATTAGTCATGATTAGGTTCAGAGGCATGGCTAAATTCTTTCTTTTTCTTGCAAAAAACTAGCATTTTTTGCATTTTTTGACTGCCTTATGAAAGTATATGAACATGGTTGGCCAGTAATACCCTGCACGTATGATCTTCATCATGGTGGTTTTTGTTGATAAGTGGCCACTTGGGGGAGCAAATTGCATATCTTGGAGAATTTTCCTAGCTTGGTGTCTTTCGACACATTGAAGTAAATCCCTATCAAAATTTATTTTGAACAGGACTCTTGGACTAGTGTGTAACTAGCCCCTTGAAGTCAATATAAATGCCTTTTATGAATGAGGAGACCATCAGGGTACTAACCATTTTGCATTAAGTGGATCCTATCAACTACCTAAGATATGTCAGTTTAGTATTGGTTTAGTAGGACTACTTCTAGTTTGTCCATTCTTCTAGTGGGACATCTGCACATTGGGCTAAGTACTCATAGATTCATATTCCTTTGACCACCTTTGTTGTCTTAACTTTGATATCATACTTGAGGATCTTGGTGATCTAATTGGCCCTAGTTTTGGTGATTTCTCCTTCTATTATGTATTTTTAGATGTTGAAGTGTGCCACATACACCATTATTTTACTGCCCACCATAAGGTGCCTAAAATTTTTGAGGCCCTTGATAATGGAAAAAGCCTATTTCTCCATGAAATTGTACTTAAATTCATACCCATGAAATGTTATTGATTAGAATGCAATCAGGTGTTCATTTCCTCCTTCATCTTCCTTTTGAGTTAACATAGCCACTAGCTTATGCTCACTCCCATAGACATACATGATGAAGTTCTTAAATAAGTTTGGGTTGGATAGTACTAACATGGAGGAGATTGTGTCCTTGACCTCATCAAATGAATCTCTTCCATTGGGAGTCCACTTGAAGGCTTGATCCTTCTTTAGCATCAACATGATTGGTCTAACCAATCCTACAAAGTTAGATATGAACCTGCTAATGAAATTAATCTTTCCAAGGAAAGATTGGACTCTTTTCTTATTTATCAACAAGGCTAAGTCTCTAATGGCTTTTATTCTCTCTAGTTTGATAGCAATCCCTTATTTGCATATTACATATCCAAGAATCTTGCCTTGTATGACTCTTAAGACACATTTCTTGGGGTTAAGCGACAGCGCAAATTTTTGGCACTTTTGGAAGACCTTCTCCAGATGGTCAAAGTGGTCCTCCTTCTTCTTGGAAAACATAGTGAGGTCATCAAGGTAGATGAGGATGAACTTATTGATTAGGCACTTAAAGGCCACATTTATATCTCATTGGAAGGTATCCCTGACATTAGAGAGGCCAAAAGGTAGCTTCATATATGCAAAGGTTCCCCACTTCATGGTGAAGGTGGTCTTGTACTGATCTTCTTCGTTTACCCTTACTGATTATACCCAAAGAATCCATCTAGTAGAGAAAATATCTCTACACTTTCTACTATCTAAAGGATCTTCTCCATAAAGGGGAGGGGATAATGGTCCTTTAAAGAAGCCTTATTCAGATCTCAAAAGTTCATGCATAACTGGATATCTCCACTCTTCTTTTATATAAGAACTAGATTGGACACCTAAGTCGAATGCTTAATTGGGTATATAATCCTTGAGTCAATTAGTTTCCTAAGTTCTTGAGCCATGAGGGACTTAATTTTTGGATTTCACCACTCTTTGCATCTGTTGAACTGGTTTGGCTCCTTCTACCAAGTCTTTGGTGTGTTTTATGACCTCACGATCATATCCCTTCAAATCATCATAAGACCATGTAATGACTCCTTTCTATTTATCACAAAAAGAAACCAACTGCTCCTTATCCTTTGGAGGGACTTCTTTTCCAACCATCATCTTCCTTCCACCTCCAACATCAAGCTTGAAGTAAACACCTTTATCTATGAAAATTTTTTGCTTATTATTTCTTGCATCATCAGAGCCAAAAATATTATCTAGGGTGATGAGGCCCTTCAGTAGCTTGTTGGTCTTTAATTGTATGATTTGGTCCCCATAATCCTCTTCAATCTTTGGTTGTAATTGTTCCATGAATTCACATGACTACTGGAAGAACATGGTGATTTTCTCATTGCTTTCAAACACTTTCCAATTTTGGTCATTATCAGAGATGGTAGATATAATGATAACCTGCATGGCCTACTCATTAATTAATAACTCTATCACTAGATCAAATTAGGACCCAATCATCACCATTATATCTACTTCTACATTCATGGCCATAAGGATGATTTGGATGTTTAAATCTTCAACATTTTCATCATATCCCATATATGGTTACAGTAGGACTTCATGCATACATTTTTTGTAGTTGTGACTCCTCTTAATTGCCTTACCAGTTTAGAATCACCAAATACTTTTAATTGTTTTACACCTATTTGCCTGGCTAGGTTGAGGTCATGAACCAGTGCTTTGTATTCAACCTCATTGTTGGTGTAAGTGAATTGAAATCTGAAGGCTTAGAGGGTATATTTTCTAGAGGGAGATATTAGCCAAATGGTAGCTCCAGAGATGGTCTTGCACTTCACACCATCAAAATGTAGAGTCCAAAATTTGGACTCATCATTAGGCCCTTTGTTCTAGTCTTCTTTCTTTTTTATGACCTCAGGAATGACCTAATCTTCATCATGGATCACGTAGGTCCATAGGCTGGTGGCATAAAATGTTGTGAATGGATTTCTTTCAATGAATTTATTGATAAAGGATTCTTCCTCTAGACTTTTGATGCCTACTACTTCCTCCCTTTGAGCATTTCCACATAGTGCATCTCCCCTTTTGAGAAAGTGGTGTGTGTCGATTCAAAGTTCATCATGACCTCATCTACTATGTGTTTTGAATGAAGTAGTTTAGACAACACCTTTAACTTTGAGCCATATTTGGTTCTTATAATTAAATGGGCCCAATCGAATGATAGGTACTTTCTTATCTTGGTGGTAAAATATCTTGATAGACATAACCTGAATATGGGAGGGATGTATATCACTATAAAAACTTATGATACAAAAATGTTGGGATAAGAATACAATGTGAGGGGGAGAGTCCTGATGATTCTTAAGGTTTGAACCTTATTCTTGTCCAACTGCATCACTCCTTTATTCAATGGTTCATACTTTAATTGTAGTGCATCTACTATTTGTTTAGGCATCACCATTGTGCTCGCACCTAAATTGATCATAGAGTTGTGCAATAATTTCTTTCCCACAATCAGTGTCAAATAGAATGGGGTAGGTTTTGTTTTTCTTCTCCCTTCTTTGGTATTGAATAATTTGGAGGGTATCTAGGGTTGCGCACTTATGCTATCTTCCTTCCCCTTTGTCCTTATGGATTATACAATTGGTTTTCCTTGTGTGGGATTTTCTTGCTTCTCCAAGGCTTATTTCAGTAAATATTTCTGCTTAGGAATTGATAGGACATCTTAGAGGGAGATGTTGGTCAAAACCCTTTTTAGTTTCTCTACTACATTGTATGACTTGGGAGGTGGGACCTCGAGATCTTTTGCCTTGTTTTGCACTATTTTTCTCTATTTTTGATTGTCAAAGGTGAAGGTTGGGGTACTAGACCCTTTGTGAAAGTCACTTGGGGCCTTGTTGAAACTTTGGGGATCTTGACCAACCTTTTCTTGGATCACGTGTAATAATCAAATTGAACTTGCAGGGCTCTCTACATAGGAAGTTTGCTTGCATAGATTGCATCTTCACCTTCTACCTAGGAGAAGAGTGCATGTTATAGGGCTATCTCCTCCTCTTGTTCCAGGGACATTCCCTACATTTTCACCATCAAGATGACATTCTTAACCCTTGAGGATTGATATACATAGGCCAAATTAGGTGTGTTCCCTTATCATCATTTTTTAGCAACCTTCTACTATATATTACTCCTTGGACAATTTCATGGTCCATGAGCATCGTTGCAAGGGAAACACCATGAATTAAAATCATCTTCCAAGTTATTTTAGCTAGTAACTAGATCCCTATTTACATTTGGTGATATTGTATGCAAAGGGTTGGGTACCATGACCATTTTTTTCACAAGACATGTCTAGTGATTTGACACTTGATGATTCAGAGCTTGATGGTTTGACCTTTGCCTCTCTTAGTACTGGTTGTGCTAGTATGGTGATCTCCTTTCTTGGTAATTATTGAAAAGGGGCTTTGGGGGCATAGTCGGCTACCTTTTGAGATTGATTATCTCATTAGAAAAGTTTGACAAGATACACTTCATGTCATTCATCTCTACAATTAGCGACGACTAAGTAGATGTACTCAACTGAGTGGGTGGATATAAATACATAGAAGGTGGAGCTCCTGAGTTACTTGGGACTTCTTCTTATAGAGGCATTGATATCTCTAGGAACATCAGCATCAGAGGTTGTGGAGGAAGTTTTCCTGCATCTATTAAATTATTTTTGGCTTTTATTGTAAGATCATAAGCATATGATAGTGTCTATCCTTTGATTGATTGGATCATAATCACAATATCTGAGTTGAAGGCCTTGAGGTATAAAATAATGGCCATACCTACGAGTGGTCAAGTAGCTATTGGAATCCTTTGCCAGGTCTTCTCAAACCTAGAATTGAAATCAATAATGGCCTCTTACAGGCCCCTCTTGATAGTTATTATTTATTGTAGGAGGGAAGACCGGTCTGCCTTCTCATTAAATCACTCAAATAATTTGTCACCCAAGTCATCTCAGGTGTTGATGGAGTTGGCTAGAAAAGATCGGTACCAATCAAGATCCCTTTCTTTAAAGGAGGTAGCTAGTATCCTTAAAGCTACATTTTATGCATTGACATAGTACACAATGCACACATTTACAACATCTTGGAGATGTTCTATTGCAGTCTTGAAATCCTCTCCTAAGAACTTGGGGGCACCTTCAAGGCATTCATAGGAATGGAGCCCCACATAGCTAGGGATGTCAGAGGGATAAGTGGGCTACCACTATCCCATGATATGAAGTTCCTTAGCAAGGGCCTTGAATATCCAATTGTTGTT
Source organism: Torreya grandis (assembly GCA_037957365.1). Lineage (NCBI taxonomy): Eukaryota > Viridiplantae > Streptophyta > Pinopsida > Cupressales > Taxaceae > Torreya > Torreya grandis. The sequence continues at coordinate 3,385,721 of JARHVA010001016.1, forward strand.
GTTGAGTAGTGTTAGACCCTACAATCCTTTGGTGAGTTGGATATCTTAAAGGTGGTGTTAGAAAGCTTGGATTTTTTGATGTTGGTGACCTTGTAATGGGTCTTTGGCTCATAAACTTGACGGTTTAGTCAGGTAGACTATTAGATCTAGTCCCACTAGGTGTACCAAAAAAGAATAAACTATTGATGCCTAAAACCTTTACTTCAAGTTAAATAGCCTTCTATGTGAAGCTTTATACGTATGGAATCAAATTGTGGTCTGTAAAGCAGCCTCTAAGATTTTAGAAGCTGGCTCTTCATTCTAAGTGGGGGATGAAAAGGGAGAAGAAGGAAATATAAATAAAACTAAAATAACACTAAGGCGATGTGCCAAGAGATTCAAAGCATTAACCTATAATTGCATAAAATAGATTGAGCCCTTAAACACTAATGACCATAAAGGAGCATAAAACATGAATTAATATCTATAATGCAATCAAAGATCAATACTATAGAAGCAAAAGAAAAGAAATAATAGACAGAAATAACTCTTCACTCAAAATGACACAGAACACGACATCCTCTTCATTGTAGGTGGAGAACAGAATACAAAAGGCCTCAAAGGCACATACAAGACATCTAGTCACACCCGTGAGGGGCACCTATTATGATCATAGAATGAAAAATGCTAATTACTACTATTCATATTCTATTATAAATGGTTGTCTACAAAAATAGCAAATTCAAGCAAAATGATAACTATTCCCTTCCAAAAGGGATGAGCCTAGAATATATAGGCGAGATGGCTTCTCATGTGAATGACATCTATAAATATCAAAACTCATGCCCATGATGATGCCATTACAACTAAATGAGGGTCTCAAGCTCATGAGTGCAGTTATCCTCTAGATCTTGGATATGGCACAATTGTATTATCTTGTTATGGCCATGATGCTCAGGAGGAGCATAATGATGCCATGTGTCCATCTTTGGGGCCACCTCTGATATGACTTTAGAGATGGATATTTGCTTACCTTGGCCAATGGTGTAACTCCTAGCTCTGATAAGAAAACTTTGCTTTCAATAAGTGTTATGGTGCCACATGGAAAGGTTCACCTCTTCTTCATTATAACCATATGGTGGATCCCCCTTTTTCTTCTCCACCCAATGGCACTACTTAAAGGCTCAAAAAAATAAAACACCTTTGATAAGCGTCAAGATGCCATGTGTCAAATAGGTGCTTCTCTTGGGGAAGTTGGGCACTTGCTCATAAAAATGAGTGTGAGGCTCCACATGTCAAAATCACGTCTACCCTTACAACTCCTTAGTGGGCCCTGCCCATCATCCCTTTGGCCAATGGTGTTACTCCAAGGATTGACCCAAAAAGAACTAACGTTTGAGAGCATTGGGCCCCCATGTGTTGAGTTGATGCTCCATTAGAGGGAACTGAGAACCTCTTTGAGCTGAATGAGTGTTTGGCTACCACGTGAAGGAAGTGAAAGGATGCTGACAATTAAGCAAAATTGCAAAAAAGATCCTAGGAAAGAAGGTGAAAAAAGAATTATTGGATAAGTTGAGCGAGTTCAGGACCAAACATGAACTGCTCCAAAATAACACAAGGTGGATTCAGATCCACAATAGGAAAATAATTTTTAAAAAATCTAATTATTAATAATTATTAATTTTAACTATATTTAATGCATGTCAAATTTTAAAAATAAACATTTTATAAAAAAATATTATTATATATATTAAATAACAAAATAAAATTTAAAAAATATATTTAAATATTATAAAAATGGGAAAATTTAAAAGCATAATTATTTTGTAAAATTTTGACACCTTGTAATCATATTAAAAGAGGAAATTTTATAAATTTGGTGGAAGAATATTAAATACGAAGATTATGGTTGACTAAAATATTCAATTGAGTAATATTTGAAGGGAAGTTTTTATTCTTTAATTATTTGATCAAGCAAATTATTTCTCAATCAAACATTTTTGACTTAAAATGAAAGATCAATTTTTTTTAAAATGGAAAAGACTCTGATTACATGAGCAATAAATTGAGGCAAACTCACATTGAACAAAATGTGATATCATAACAATATAATTCACATTATGAGGCTTATATTACAAGCAATTATCTTATATTACATAGTTCCTTAATGAGTTGTCATTGTCACACTCTCTCTCACTATTATGTCATACGCTCTCTTAAATGAGAGAGGGAGAGGCATGTATTTATAGATCTTGAAGGATCTCATAAAAGACATTAATTGGCCTAAAATAATAAATACAAGTGGTTACATGAATACAAGTGGTTGCATAAATTATATGTTGTTGTGCAACTTATATTTTAGTGCAAGTTGTATTAATAAGTATAATTATTATAAAACATATGAAAATTAGTCTAATAAACTTAAGAACTAAGGTGTAATAAAAAATTTACACCAACACTGTTCCCCTTAACCCCCTTTAAATACAACTTAGGGGTGTGTACAAAAATGAAGCTAAACCTTTCAAATGGGTCCCAACACTAAGCTTAATGAGGCACCGACATAAAATGTATAGAAAAATAGTAGTTTAAAAAAGAGATGTGCAACAAAGATCTCACTCAAAAACTATTACAACACTATAAAATATTAATTAAAAAATAGTGAGATACACCTCAAAGATCTCACCAAAAAATAGTACACAACCCTCTCCCCTCCACTCCCCTCTTAATGCTAAATTGGGTGAGGTGGATGAAACATTTCAAAACAACAAGATGACATGAAAACATGAGATGCACCACAAGGATATTGCTATTAGTGTTGAGAATTTTGTCACAAGGATCAAACAATAACACCAAATTTTTGAACAAATGCTAGGGACACCAAAAATTACTCACCACAAGAAGTAATTTTCTATCGAAGAAACCATTACAAGACCTACAATTTGCTCCAAAAAAGAGCAATTTTAGGTAGTATGAATGGTGTATAGAAAATGCAGTTAAACAATGGAAGAACCATGCTTTTAGAGTCCATGTAAGGAGCAATAATGAAACTATCATAATCGATCATCATTCTATCTCATATGAACACAAATGGTGGAGGAAGATGCCTATAAGTGATTCAATGCCATGTGCACAAATGATGTATGCAAGGAAACATCTATATCAAATTTAGGAATCCCATACCTATATGATTTAGATGATGTGTTAGGAATATCATTTCTAATAAAAGAAAGGTCAAATCTCTCATGCTTGAGTAAAGGTATTGTAAGCCTCAAAAAAACAATATCAGGTCTCACATGCCTGAGTGAAGGGTCAAGTCTTGCATGCCTAAAAAAATTGAAGATGACTTACGACTCTGATGCTTGAGCATAGTGTTTGATGAATGTACCGATATAGTATAGTTGTGTCACTTATTATCCATTGAAATTTTAGAGCAAACAAATTGGAGCATAGTTAATACAAAGTGGTCCCAAATAATAATTTGAAGCACATGATCGATATCAATGCCATGGTGAGAAATCTAGTGAACACGTTGGATGGGCAATATAATACCTTGCTTGTGTTTTCCAATACCTCCATTAGAATAACCCATGATGAGGATAATATAGGAACCAAAATAAATATTGATTCTCAACATAAGGAAGCACATCAACATATTGATCAAGAGTGGCATGAGTTGCTACAAAGGAAACTAGCTATGTAATATGATCATAATGTGACTCGTGGGCTGACAAATCACAAACTAGAAGAGCATCCAAGGGGTATATGCCATATTTGGAAGTAGAAACAAGATGTGCACCAAGTGCGATAGTTATAGGATTCACATGATCAAAATGTTGTTGCAAAAGTGGAACATTAAATTGCAGAGTGTGAAAGAGTGATTTGTGTTCTACAAGTTTTATGAAGGAGATAGGATGTAAGGGAAAAGTGAGTAGAAGAGGCAGTGTAAAGGGTTGCGCTAGGGCATCTGTAGGTGGTTGTGTCAAAGGTGGGAAGAGTCGTGCCGATGGTGAAGGCCAATACCTTGGAATGGGGAGGTTGTGAGGAGCAATGGAATGGGAAGGAGTAGAGTGGTGGGAGAGATATAAGTTGTTGGGTTGATGCGAGCAGCAATCAAGGGGATGGAGTGTGGAAGGGAGATTGTAAGGGGTAGGGGATGGTGGTGGAAGCTCTAGAGCTAGGGGAGGGACAATGGTGGCTCGAGGATGGCCATGAAGTGGCCTTTATAAGAAAATTAATTAAAAAAAATTCAAATCAATTCCCTCATCGCAATACAACCTCCTTTACAAAAATTACAAAAAATAAAAAAAATTGAAAATACAGTTAATGAATTTTTAAAATATAATTAAAAAAATTAAATCCCCCTCAAATTTTGAATAAAACCATCAATTAAAAAAAAAAAAATCATTTACGGTTAAAATTGATTTATAGATTCTTGCAAATAAGGAGCACAACATAACCAATTTTCACAAGACGACAACCTATCTCCCATAAATCAAACATTATAGACACATCGATATGGTCGAATTAAAAAAATACCAAGTCTCTATAAATTGATTAGAAACACGCACACTTGCTAGGCAGATCTGAAGTTGAAGGTGACCATTTTAATAAAAATGAAAAAGCTAAACAACTTTTCTCAACTACGACGAACACCGTTAGTGAGGTTTGATTTTTTCCAAATAAAAGAAAATAATGAAAATGACCAATTATGGCTTTGATACCATAATGAAAAGGGGATATAATCTGATTACAAGATCAATAAACCAAGACTAACTCACATTAAACGAAATATGATTGCATAATTCACATTACGAAATAAATATTACAAAAAAAAGCTCTCTTGCATTGCATAAGTTCTCAATGCGATGTCATTTGTCATACACACTCAATTCCATCATGCTCTTTCTCATATGAGAGAGAAACTTGTATTTATATAACCTAAATGCCTTCATAAATGTAACCAATTGACGGAAAACTATAAATGAAAGCAGTTTCATAAATTCTATCTTGACGTATAACTTAAACTTTATTATAATTTTAATTTGTAAATAAAATTATTAAAAAATCGAAGAAAATTAAATTAAATAAACTCAAGCACTAAAATTTAATTATAAATTTACACCAATATAATTACAAATTAAATAAACTCAAGTTCTTGCTTCTGATTAGCAAAAATCCCATGTTTTGTTTGATGAGGCCTGATGCAAAAGATTTGTTGAGCACCATAAAACTTCCTTTTTCTCATCTTCATTATAATAAACTTTGGCATATGTTGCTTGCCTTTTTGTAGGAGGAGTGGGTTCGCCTGTCTCATTTATAGCTGCTTCAATTCTGCGCTTTGCAGTTTCACTGAGCATGAAAGAATTGACTACATCCAAAGTTTCTCGTTTCCCACAATCTTGTTCAATTTCTCCACACGGACCTGAAGAGCTTCAATTCTTCAGGTATATAAAATTGTTGAGATTTACAAGATCGAAACCTCGACGGCAAGACCGACCAGTTAGAAGCTCGCAAGAAGGGTGATAAATATCCTTTCGCCAACAATAGAAAAACCGATCCCTGAGAAAGACCACCCTCACAAAACCTGGACTACACAAGGAGAAATTGAATGAACAGGTAGGTGCTTTTTCCACACAAGAGACCTACAATACTGGAAACCTGTACACACGATGTTGGGTCCTGGTACGGCATGTATCAAAGCCTCCCTGCAAATCACCGAAAAGAAAAGATTTAGGGAAAGAGAGGCTGCAGCAGTGTTGAAAAGATTGAGGGAGGCCATTGATTACTGTCACCACAAGGGCGTTGCTCATCGAGATATCAAAACCAACAATATTCTCTTCGCCGATCATCACTCTTTCCCTCATCACATTAAACTTGTTGGTTTTGGTTTGGCCAGGCTTCTTTCTTCTCTTCAGGTATTACATTTTTTCAGCATATTATGGATAACTTCGTTCTGTTTCAGAATAAACACTGAGATTTTCCAGTAGCAGTTGAGCAAAATTTTGAAGACTCCACATGTAGGTTTCATAGAGCCAACGTATGTGACGCTGCTGCCAAGGGAACAGGGCAAACGGCCACTTTGCATTCTGTTTATTGTCACACGTTAAACCTGCTTTTTCAGAGTAGTTGGTCTGCTAAGGCCTACCTGGCCTCCGAGGTCCTCATCACAGTGTTCCATGTGGCAATTTGCATTGTTTTAATTTGTATTTTAGTTAGTCATTATTAAATTTGGATTTTTACTTCAAGTTCGCATTTTGACTTATATGTTTGTATCCCCCTGTGTATGTAGATAGGCATTTGTATCTGACTAGCATTATTATATTTGCATATGTTATAGGAATATAATATATCTATTTATATATTATATAATAAATTCTTATTATTATTATATATATTATATTTTAATAATATTAATATTATATATATCAAAAGTAGGATATGTTTAAGTAGACGTTTATTTGTTTTCCATTTGGAGGTTAATGTTACACATCTATTGTTGGGATCTATTTGTTCTCGTCCTTAGTTTTATATATTGAAATATTTATTAAAATATAATATTACAATATAATAATAACAAATATATATGATATAATATATTATAAATAAAAACATATATAATATTATATATATATATATATATATATATATAATTGAAATAGAATAAATATATTACAATATAAAAAATATTATAAATAATTTAATATATTATATAAAAATATAATAGGACAATATTTTAAAGTTTATATTATAGTATTATGTCATATAATATAATAAAATATATTATTATAAATTTACCGGTATTACTTGCAATGGGTTTTTCTTTTTTTTTGAGGTAGTGAATTTGAGAAAATTTCATAATTGTGAATAATAGAGGATGAGTAAAGGAAGAAGGCATAATATTTTATGCAGAAGGCAAAGAAACTGTATGGAAGACGTGACCCATTTATCAACTTTAATTGTAGGAGCAATGTAAGATCACCTATTCCACTAGAGGAAAATGGGCCCTTCCCCATGATGGGCTTACTCTAGGTGGAGACAACGAAGTCAAGTGTTATTATTCTTTGAATATGTGGATTAAGTCCCTAACAAGTGTTAGTGGTGTTTTAATTACTTAATCATATGTTTTTTATGAAAGCAAAATGTATTTAAGTAGTATCAATATATATATTTTAAATAAATAACAATAAAAAGATTAAAAATTTGAGTATAATTTTTAATAAATAATGTGTGTGTGTGTGTGTGTGTGTGTGTGTGTGTGTGTGTGTGTGTGTGTGTGTGTGTGTGTGTGTGTTTTGTAAAGCAAACAAATGTAAGACGATAGGCATATCACATTAAAAACCTATGACTACCAAGCTTATCTCATTTATGAAGCGCTAAGAAAAAATAATTTTATATTTCTGGGGAAGGTGATTATATTGGAGGCATTTTTATTGGGTTCCAACTTCAAAGATCCATCTCACAATATTGGGGATCCGCATCTTGGTGCATTTGCGGTTTTCAAAGAGGCGATATTAGAAAATGTTAGTTATGTAGATGTAGACAATGGGTAGAAAATGACAACCATGTCATGTTGTTAATATTTATTTTTGAGTCTGAAGCATACAACTATGCTTGTCAAATTCTAGTCGGTGTCCATCTCCGTAGCAAGAAATTGATAGCTGAATTACGCAACTTAAAACCAAAAAAATTACAAGATAATGAAGAACAAATATAAATACTTAGCAAAAAAAATTACTTTATCATTACAATAAATCAAATATAAATTACTCTGATCTAACCTTCAGCGTCTCTTGCACCATGGGGGAAACTGCTAGTTATATTTAGAAATAATATTATACATCCTTGTTTTTAGTTTTTGTGGTTTCATAGCAATGTATTATTTTCCAGAATATTTCGACCTCTATTCTGGATGGTTTCATGATGGAGTACATGTGAAACGTTATTGTGTATTTACAATTTCACTATTCATTGTTACATTATACAATCTCATGTGTAGTTATAAGTGTTCAAAAAATATTTTGAAAATTAATAACAATTTTAATTAAGATAAAAAATTGAATGCAATTCATATTATTAAATATGAAAATTATATAAAATATGAATTTAATAGGTTATAATTGATTAGATAATTGGGATATATTAAATATAGAAATTACTAAAGAAATCAAGATACATAGTTTTTTGGTTCATTGACTAAGTGTCACTGATGTATGATAATGGGAAATGTATAGAAATAGTTGTGTGGGTCACTTAGATTTGCAATTGGTTGTCTTTGTATGTAGGTTCACTAATGTTAGAATTGGATAAAAACATCAATGCTAGCGATTGCGGCTAACAATACTACCTTAGGTTGATTTGTCTCTTTGTGATATTATAATCAGTTCCACCTACTCATAATATATTTGTGAGTGTGATATTGAGGATTAAGTGTGTCCATAGGTGTATAAATTAGTTTCCTCCTCCTTGAAACCCTAAGTCAACTTATGAAGGCTAGAAACCTATAGAAACTTGGGAAAAGTAATGGGTTGAATTGATCTCAATCACATTTGTTGATGATTCATAGTTAACTATGTATTAAATAATTTGAAGAGGGAATTCAAGCCACATGTAGTTATTCTCCTTATTATAAATGTGTGATGGTGTTCCTTTGCTATATAAATGCACCTAGAATCTAGCTTTCGATACTTGATAATATTATCTCTTAACTTAGCTTGGTGTGCTTCAAACTTGACTGATGACTACTCCTAATGACTGATTTACAATTTGAGAAGAATAAGGCAGAGTTTATTAATGTGTATTAGTGTATAGATTCTTGGTTTGATTTTTATTTATATGAGTCCATTATGGTAATTTCTCATGCTATCGACATGTTAGAAAAATGAGCCAACCCATAGGAATGATTTAATTTTGAAAAACATCATCCTTGGTGAGGGTCACTAACGTCACTCTTAGGTCAATTCCATTGAAGACAATGTCTAAGCTTGACTTTAGTGTCTATGAGGCAAAAATATGGATCTGAGGATATGAGGATGTTTAAATAAGGTATTTATCTAGTTTGTCATAGATTGAGAGGTTCTTGTAGGTGATTGACAAAAAACATGAGGGTCAAACTCATATAAATATTTTTTATGTAAAATAATGGTGAATAATATGAATATATGTGCGCACAAGTCATGCATGGCAAATGTAGGTCAAAAATGAAACTGTCAATTATCTAATAATAGTTTTTGGTGTCTACACATGCCCCCTTTTATTCTATTATTGAAATGTAATACAAATACTACTATGAAAGGATGAAGTGTACTTGAGTGTGTACAACATGCTTTGTCTTTGGGAGATAACTCCAAGAGTGCAAATTTTCTCCAAACAAACCTACAATGAATATGTAATAGTCAATTTCCCTGTGAAATCTAAAATCTAAAATTGAAAATAGAATATTATTTAAGAGTAACGAAGGAGTACACTTGTATGAGATTAAATCATGTTTCCATGTATCTTGTTGGATATGATGATTCATTTTTGAAGCATAAGGAGAGTTGGGGTGATTATGCTCCAAATTAGTGTAACTATGCAAGCCCTTGGGTTCATAAGATAAATTGCTCAACCCTCATGAATGTAGATAAGTGTTAAGACCATTGAGCGTCATTGAACCTCAACTATACTAACTCAAACAACTAATCTTGAACATTAAGATGGTAAGGTGGTAACTACATAATGGGTTTGTTATGGGTAATGTCATGGTTATTGAGCATCATTGAGCCTTAACATACATTACTTAAAATTCATGAATCAACCATTGCATATAGACTTATAGATTATATTTTAATCACCACCTAGTGCCATTGAGTTATATTTTAAAAATAAATAATTGTAATAGTACTCAATGCATAAAAAATGTAAGTGTGCATGAACAAGAATCTGCCTCATTGAACCTATGCCAATTGTAAACTACCATAGTGTGTATGTGCATGAAAAAACACTATGATCTATTGAATCTATGTTAATTGATATAGAATGACATACATCTATATGCTAAACCTGAGAACATGTATCTCATAAGTATATGTATGTGAAAACTTGTAATGTTTATCCCTATAACAATGTGCATCTGCATGGAATATGCACTCAAGTGTATTTGAATATATAATTTATAAATTATATCTTTGTAAATTAAGTGCATATGCATGGCATATGCCTTCAAAATATATACCAATTTGTAAATATTTGTCACATAATCGAACCAGTCTGAATCTTTGAAATCTATATTTTGTACCAAAAAATATGATTGTTCCCTTCGTGGAGGCTTGTCTCTCTATGACAAGCCCAGTAATATGTCTTCCTTTTGAGATAATATGCCCCATTTTTGAGGTGAGGGATGTAGCTTGTAAATCAATCATATCAAAAAATGAGTTACCTATATCATTTCATGTATAAATATGTAATTTGATGCCATCCATTTAGCTCAAACAACTTGCTCTGATATAAAAACTAATGTCAACCCACAACCACCTCTTGTAAACCTTGCTTATGGATTCCTAAAACCTCACTTATGAAGGATCACTTCTTTTGATTATCTAAACTCTCTATATCTCTAAACACACCTTAATACACTTAAATAGACATAATGAGATCTTTCATTCTTTGGTAGGAGGTTTAAGGCCCTCAACTTTCCTATTGGCTGAAGTATGCTCCTTATAGCCCTTGTTATCTATTTTTAGGCCATATCTATCCATAGGTTAGTTAAAAAATGAATGTAAAGACATTTTGGGATACCCATTAATCTCTTATGTAACATACCTAAAACTTAGATAAGCTTCCTTTGTATGGATTTGTACTTCCTTCTTTGGGCCTTGCTCTAATTAATCCTCCTTTTATGCAAAGCTCCTTGTCCAAAACAAAGTAAAGACTTTATATATAAAAAAAACACCTTTTTAGATACCCATTAGGCCCTTACAAGTGAATCAATCATTTATTTTACCTCTCCTTTGGACAAAATCACTTTTCTCAGATAGGCCTACTCTCTTTTGCATGCATTCACCTAGGACTCAATTGCAAGTGATTTTTTCCATAATTTACGTATTGTACCAACATGAAACCACTTCTAAAATTTTTATAAATTCATCAATGTTAAGATTACAAATTTTTAGGTAATTCCAATGGTTGAAACTCTTTCTAGCCTCCAAACCCTAGTTTAGGGATTTCCAAGCCCTGCACAAGGCTGAGAGCAGAGATATTTTGATGGTGAGAGTTATAGGATGTTTCAAGGGTTATAAACTATTGTTTAGGGTCTGCCTAAGTGTCCTTCAACTTCCTCATTCACCAACTTAGCCAAGCTAGACCTCTGTTCATCCCAAACAAGAAACTTTAGTTGTCTTAACTGTATGTGTATGACAGTCAACAGGGTTTCCTTAAAAATTATTTAGAAAATAGGTATTCCAATGATTCTTAATCATCCTAACATCTTTGACAAACTATATTCTTCCTCATAATCATGTTCTCATGCTAAGATCAATCCATTTGTTTCTTCTAACATGTAAAATTATGTGCATTTGTCTGTCCTTGTCACCTACAGGCTTGAGAGCAGGGTTTTGAGGATCTTAAAACACTTGAGGGTTTTCAAATATTACTTTCTCTTTATTAGGGTTCTTACTTGCCTCACAGACTTGTTCCTAAGCTTCTATAAGCCTCATGCATATACTTTCACATTCATTGACCATTGTGCAATGGACTGTGGGTATGCCTGAGTGGCCTAATTATACTCTGTTCATTCATTCTCATGACATTTCAAGCATTCTAAACATTCTCAAACATATCATGAGTTTCAAATTGTTTTCTACACAATGCTTAAAGGTTCATCATACATAATTTGTCCCAATATAAGTTTATTGTTTCCTTAATCTCTTAAAGAAAATACACACACTCAGGGCTGTATACTATATAACTAGACCCTTGTTATTTGCATAACATAATCATGGGGATCAAACATAATTCCTTCTTAAACAATCAAAGATACTTACAAGCTAATTGCCTAGTTACATGATCCATGCTCCATGGCTTCCAAAAGCCTTATTAGACACTTCATGTCTTTCTCCTTTTCTTCACATGCAATCTCCACTTTCTTCCTTACATTCTTACATTTTTTTTTCTCCTGGTTATCTCCTCTCTCTCTTTCTTGAATGAGATGTCCTCCCTCTCCATCTCTCCTCACTCTCCTTGAAGGAGATCCTTTCTCTCTCCTATGCCCAACTTGGGCTCTAAGACAAACAAACATGAGAGATTTTCTAAACCAACATCCTAATTGTGAAAGATTATCTAACAAACTAATATCCTATGGTTGGAGGATTTCAACCATCTCCTTTATTTGCTCAACAAGCCAAGATTGGCTTCCAACGTGGGGATTCTCTCTAACTTCGACCTTTTTACTTTTTACAATTTTGACAATTACATTTACTCCTCCTCTTAAGACAACATTTGGGGGGAAACACAATTTGAACTCAAATTCAAAACTTATCCATACTAAAACATAACTTGAGCTCCCATGCTTGATGATTTCCAACTTGACCATGTCTTCCATGAAGTTATTGTAGATGCCCCTGCATCATAATCATGTATAATCGTGTCAGTATGTAGACAATATGTCATCAAAGAAATGTATATGTCATCAAGGCATATATGTAACATATGTAATTTAGGACATATAAGTGTTATGTCAAGATAGACATATCGATTAGGCATGCAATAGTAACCATCATTGATATAAGAGCTAAATAAAACTCCATAGTAAATAGGTGCATGATATCAATCATGGAACCACAAGCAAAGGGGAGGTGCATGATATGTATCACAACACCCACAAACTTAGTCATCTAAAAAAATTCAACAAATGCAACAAGCTCAACAAGTTTATTAGATAATCTTATATTCATAAGCACACAATGTCACACATAAAGCCAAGGGCCACAAACAAAGGTCATAAAGATGTCATAAACAATAAGGACAAGAGCCACAGAAAATGGATATAAATGTTACCACAAATAAGGTCAAAGGGTCACAATCAAGGGATATAAATATGTCATAAATAAGAGACAAATGAATGTGAAACACACAAGGCCAAAGGCTACACACAATAGACAAACAATGAATAGCTTATCATGTACAAGTAATATCATCATTGAAGCATATAACGAGTGAAAACTAGTCTTTACTATTCATGTATGTCAATATCCATTGGTGCAATTAATTATTTTTTCACTACTGGTTAAGTTTTCTTAGGCAACTTAATTAATTTATATTTTGTGTCCATAAGTCTAATAGACTCACATGTGTCACATCTCTAGAATATTCTCCTTCTTAAAATGTTCTAAATGATAATACTTTATCACTTGTATGTTCTAGATTAAAAATCTTCTAGGTGTGAAACTCGTTACAATATCTTGTAGGATTAGATCCTTCTAGCTTCTTCTCTCCCACCTATTTAAGGAGTATGAATGTACTTGTACAGAATGAAGATCAGAGAGAGCTTGTAATAATATTATATATTTTTCATTATGTACGGATTAGAGTGTAGTGATGATTTACATATGACACCCTGGATAATGAGCGTTCATCACTTTAACATGGTATTAGAGCACACTTCGATAACGACCGCTCAATATCTTAGGTCTCTCTTACTGTGAATCCGTCATTATATACACATTGATCCCTTAATGCACCCATTTTTCGCAGTTTTTTTAAGCCCACTCTCAATTAAAAAAAACTTTTTTAAATACCATTTTGAGGCTACGTCGTTAAGTCTAAAACATGCTAAAGCCTTCGGATTCACTGTAAACTCGACCAGATTTTGACTTAGTCAAATCTAATCATTTTCAGTGTTTTTCAAACCTTCTAGGACAATGCCTTATGATTTGTACCTTTTTTTAAGGCATTTGTGGATGCTATGTTGTTGTTCGAGGGTTTATACAGTTTGCATTGACAAGTACACATTTAATTAATAGATTAGAGCTTAATCATCGCTCGGCTCGGCAATCGGTGTTGCATTGGGTTTTGTATTCACTGGTCTGCATTGCCATTGAGATATGATATGCACTTAACTGTTTCGGATTCACGGCACTGCTGAGTTGAGCATTGTTTCTCGCTCCATTCTCCAACCTCTTATCCTCGGCCGCGCCAACGTGGCCTCCCAACGACCAAGATACCTCCCTATTGTTATGAGATTTTATCATAACAGTCTGCGAGTTATTTTGCAGAGTTTTGTGGGGCTTTAGTTTATTTTTCCTTCAGAAAAACTTGTGAATCCTATTTGATGCAGGGCTGTATGTTTCAGTGTTTTTCCTTTTTAAAAGATTTCATGGTTTTATTGTCCTTTCTTTGTGCATTTGTTGGTAATGAGGGCACTGTAACAACCTTTCACTGCTAAGTTGTCTTCCACATACGACACTGAACCCACGTTCGACCGTACAAAACATTGAAGCGTTGGTTTTGTGCATTGTTTTTCAATAACCCTCGGTAATTCAATTCAAAACTTAAAAATATTTAATGCCATTGACATTGTAAATTCATTGTCGCGTCCTTACTTCACATCTTAAAAGAGGGGAGGACAATGTATTAATAGGGGGACATTATACTTGGTGGTGATTTAATTTTTTAAAGAAGGGTTTAAATATTTCTGTGGCAAAATTTTAAGAGGGGTGCATTTTTTAAAAGTGGTGCATTATTTAAAGAGGATGTGTTATTTTGAAAGATAATCTATTATAAAGAGAGGTCATCTTTATTGTTACGTAGATTTTTTATTATATTATGGTCTTTTTTTCGCTACTTTTTTATTCGTTATTGTGTCTTTTATTTTTTCGATTTTGTGTCATTATCATTGTAACCATAGACACATTTTTAATGGTTCTTGATGTTTGCTATCTCTTGAGAGGTCATTTTTTTTCCATTGTTGACGAACGCATTGTTAGTGGTTCATGATGTCCATATCTTTTGGGGTGTCAATTTCCTCTTCCTATGTGTGTTTTTATCTGTTTTGCCTTATATGAATTCTTGCCCAGATTTGCACACACTTATGTCATAAAATGATATTTGTTCTTTGATATTTATTCCCTTTAGGAAAACAGTCAAATCTCTAGAAAAGAACAAGGAACTTAAAAAGGAAAATTATCTACTCCACACCCTTATTTCTGACAAAGAGATCCTCATACATCCACTGCACCACCAAATTGTAGATTTGTAACATCAACATGATCTATTGGATTCATATTTTTTTGTGCTTGATCTACCATTACTCACTACCCTTGCATCCATTGACTTTGATTTTTTAGTTTCTAAGCATACTTATATTATTTTTAACATTGTGTCTTGTGTTTCTGTATTTGATGTTTTGCTACTACACCTTTTGATTATGAGCTTGATGCTCATGAAACCGTTGCTTCTACTTGTCCCACTTCTGATCCACCTAAATTATCAGCTTGGATCTTATGAGAAACATACTACTTGCTTTGGTTCTTGCATGCTCTATTCCATGGGATATACTAACAAAGATCTTGATAGACATTCACAGGTTATAGTTTCTCCTATTCAGCCTATTCATTGGAAGCTACACCATTGCATTGGTTATTCAACATGTGATGTATCTTATTTGGAACCACTTGATGACAGATCTCTAGTTTTTGTATGCTCTACTCTTTATGAAGGCATTGAGCAACATATGAGATTTGTTTCTTCTCCTATCAAAGTTGATCACCCTGACACTCTTTTATTTGTTTCTTCCCCTAGATCAATTGTGCACTTCACACCTAATCATTTATAGGCATTATACTTGACCATCTTCATTCATCTGGGATGGATATCTAATCACTCTTGGTGACATCGATAATGTTCTTTTCGAGGACTCTACAAGTGAGGCACCTCTTATATTCAACTTCTTCATCCTTACATTATTCCTTCTGCATTTTAGGAGAAATTTTTCTCATTGTTGACCTTTTATTTTTCATCATGGTTATTTGTTGGGACTTTTTAAGTTATGACTATGTCATTGCTGCCATGGCCATCTCTTGTTGGTGCACATGTATTTTCCTTTTTTTTACCACCATTATGAGTTTTCTTTAATTGCTAATTTGTAAATAGGTATCTAATCAGGGACTTTGTTTACCAGAAATTGGATGAGGACTAATGTATGTCTCATTCTTTGACATTTATTTTTGGCTACATTGAGATAGTGCCATTGGAATTTTTTTGCTACAACCTTGTTCTTCCTCATGCATGGATGCCCTATTATTTGCATCCTTTTTAATATTTCAATTTTATTTACTCATATAGGTTTTATCACTCCACCTTTTTTATTTATAGTGTGTTAGTGTGTGTGTGTGTGTGAACCCTTTGGCACCACATTTTCTCTTTTAGTTGGTGAAATCCATCTTGTCTTTTTGACACCTTTTGTAAATCTCTTCTTAGTTAGGAGTTGATCTAGTGAATCCTAGTGTCAATTTGTTTTTGTGTTCGAGCAATGGATTCTAGCCAGACCATCCATGTAGATTGAGTTAGTGGGCTACTTCCTAACCCACTTGTTTTTTTGAGTACATTTTTCCAGCCTTGATGATAGTTCTTAGTGATAACAACTCATTTTTGGAGGGTCTGCTATGCTCCCTGGCTAGGAAAGTTAAAAGTTACACAAGTTACTCACGCACCATTCAGGGTGTTCCATTTCAATGTCTGTAAGAGCTCATGTGCCATTACCCTATTATTCGACATATATATAGTGTTGTAATGTACCGTGTTCATTATATTCCTTAAACATTATACTAATCTACTAATTATGGGTTATTAAAAAAAGGATTATACCAATATTCAATATTCCTCAATCCATAAAAACACAACGAACTATCATCAACTTACTCATCATCAATTATGCAATGTAGAATGTTTATGTATTCAATTAGAGTATTATGTATTCCTCACAATGCATGATTCCTCAAATCTTATACTTGTCTACTAATTTGTCTTATGCAAAAGAGTACTAAGACCATAGATTAAGGGTACATAATATGAACCCTTTCAATTTGATACTATCAGTAATTGGATAAAAATTAAAGGTTATCATTTTTTTCCTCAAACCATAAATAATATATGTATAATTGAAACATATTTTATCCATATTATGGAAAAAAAATATACACAAGACATATATGATGTCCATATTCACCTAGGCAAACATAGAAAACAATTACCAAACCTAGGCATTCAATAAGCAAGAGGCATTGATAAAAAAAATAGCAGTGAGAAACTAGGGGCAATGATAAACATATGAAAAAATAAAAAATAAATTAACAAACATCAACATTGATATGGTGTCCATAATCACTATGCAAACTTTGAACAAAGGGCTTAAAATGTTCTATTAATTATATTATACATATTCTATTATTACAATGTTCTATCCAATATTCACCTAAACTAGTGCCATAAGGTAATCGATGACAAAATGGCTTGATACATCAGACCCCTAAAAGGATTACATTAAACCCTCAAGGAGAAAGAATACACTATACCCTTAATTTCTAAATTAGTGTAGGATAATGTATATAGAGTAATGGAACATATAATGCAACTCATGATAATATATTGATTGGGTGCCACCATGCAAACAACACATATCTCGAGCCATTATGGGATGCGAGCTCCTTGATAACTAAAGGGTAATTACAATACTTTATTGTAATTAATAAAATTGTTCTTCTACTACAAATAATCCCACAAGATGTTGAGATTTCTAACTTCCTAATGTCAATTTTATATATTTATTAATAACTAAAATAAGTTAATTTAATAATAACTTCCCAATGTCATGTTCTAGGAAATATATTCTCTCCTTTGCCTTAAAAAAATAGGAATGCATCTTAAATAGGCAAGTAATATCATATAAGCAGGCTTGGGTTTTTTTAGCAGTGAATATTTATTAATTCACAAATATTTTATTTTTAGAATTTTGGTTTTAACGATTTTTTAGGGTCAACAGATGGGACCAAATCACCAAAATTTAAGGGTTTTTTTTTTTTTTTTTGGGGGGGGGGTCGACTTGCCAACCTTTTAAAATGATATATAAGATTACACTTAAATTCACCAAATATATATAGTAGATCTCCTGAGGTCCTGACCTATACTAACCAAGGGAACAAGTAGAATTGCAACCAGAGGAGCACATAACCAAATAATAGTAACAAATGAAGAAAATGAATGACAGTTCCAAACAACAAGCCAGATTGCATCATCGAATGACAGAGCCAAATGCTTGAGCTAAATGACATAGATGAATGACACAACCTAATGGCATAGTTGAATGACACACCTGAATGACCCAATCGAATGACTCAACTATTTGGCTCAGTTGTTTGGCCCAGCCATTTGGCACAGTCATTTGATTCGGTCATTCAGCCAACCCATTCAGCTTGATCATTTAGCCCAGTCATTCGGCCCAACCATTTAGCCTAGCCATTCAACCTAGCCATTCAGCTCGACTGTTCATCTCAGTTGTTCAACTCAGATGTTCAATTCAGTTGATCAGATTAGACATTCAGTTTAGTCATTTGCTTCAACCATGTCATTATGATTTTTATGGAAAAAAACATTGGTAAAGAATTCACCATTACCCTCAGAGGAATCGCTATACCCACAAATCAATTTTCTCTATATTTTGCAAATATTTCCAATAGGTTCTCTAGTAGGGCCTCTTAAAATGAACCCTGAAGCAGGCTAATAATTTCAATACAACTAAGTGAATATATAATTTATTCAATTTTTAGGTATTCACATCCATAGAATATTCCAAGGCATTCAAGATTCATATAATCATCTCATGTTAATGAAAATAAGTTGGCATACCCTAACCTCAACACTTTGACAAGGTTATACTTAAAGAGTGGAACCAAATATAAAATTGAGAATATGCATCTTTACCATACATTACATTGTCAAAGTGAATATAAGGCTACTAATGAAAATTTTCAAATGTCAGTTAATACTAGGGTACTAAGTTATAGTCTCCTTAAATTATTATCTTTACTATGGTTCCAAAATTAAATAAATAATTTGAGTGATAGCAACCTAATAGGGTACATCATGAAACACCTCACATCACATGCATCTTACTTACCATAGTTAAACACTATTTACATAAAACTCAAACTCTGCCCATAAAACATGGTAAATCATATACACTAAACATTAAGGATGTATAATTATATGATGAACATTTATCGATAATTAATTAAATATAAAAAACCATAATAATAATTTAAACCTGAAACAAGCTCGTGTATGAGTAATCATGTTGTAAAATTTAAATTCCATGAGACCTAAGTTATAAACATAGTCAAGCGTACTATGTTCTCAAATCAAAATTTTAGAGAGACCTTACCAAATAAAAAACAACATTGACACACAATTTTATCTCATCCAAGTGTTCAAACTTAATGAATAAAATATGGGTTAGAATTCTCAAATCATTCAAAATATTTTATAACATAAGCCTAATTACAATGGTGTTAAAATTCACAACTTCATTACAATCTAAAAACTTCTATAACATTATAATTTCCTTCAAGAACTCAACAATATAGTTAACATAACATAACTCAAATGTTTTACAACAAATCCAAACTACTCTGAGTCCTTAAATATAACACTAATATAGTCACTCATTCTGATTTTTTTATGTGAAGGATATCCCCAATTCTTAAGACCATTCATAATAGGATTATCGATTCTAAATATTATTTCGAAGGGCTTACAAATTTTTTCAAAAACATGCGACAAACTCAATATCACATAATCAACTAAACTACTTAAGCATGCAAGGTAAGGATAAACATTTAATGTATTGTCCTACATAGAACATGGCATTATGAACTCATGTAATTAGATCAACATATATCAAAACTAAGATAAGGTACAATGGAACCCCCTCAATGATATGTTTTTAGTAAATAACTCCAACTCTGTCTCAAACATGGTAAATCATATACACTAAAACATTAAGGTTGCACTCTTCTATGATGAACATATATCGATAATTAAGTAAATATAAAAACCCATAAAAATGTAATTAAAACCTTAAAGCAAGCTCATGTATGAGTAATTATGTTGCATAGTTGGATTCCATGAGACCTAACTTCTAAGCATAGTCAGGCCTACCAAGTTTTCAAATCAAAATTTTAGAAATGCCTTACCAAATAACAAACAACATTTACACATTGTTCAATATCATCTAAGTGTTCAAAATAAATGAATAAAATAGGGTTCATAATTATAAAATAATTCAAATTATTTTATAGCATAGGCATGAGTACAATGGTGTTAAAATTCACAACTTCATTACAATCTAACAACTTCTATAAAATTATAACTTCCTTCAAGCACTCAGCAATGCATTCAACATAACATAACCCAAACGTATTACATCAAATCCAAACTACTCTAAGTCCTTAAATATAACACTAATAGAGTCACACTTTTTTTGATTTTTTATGTGAAGGGTATCCCCAATTCTTAAGGCCATTCACAGTAGGATTATCAATAATAAATATTATTTTAGATGGCTTACAAAATGTAAAAAAAAACATAATACAAATTTAATATCACATAATCAACTAAAACACTTGAGCATGCAAGGTAAGGACACTTATTTAATGTTTATCTTATAGGGAACATAGCATTTTGAACTCATGTTATTAGATCAACATTGACCACATCTAGGATAAGGTATAATTGAACCCCCTTAATGATATTTTTTGTGTAGATGTACATGGGTCATTATGACATCAAAGGTTCATAAACGTATCAATATAATAAAATAATGTCACACTAATATTATTCAAATTCCTAAAAGTGTAGTAGTATAATGTAATATTCATCCATTACTTATCAATTGATATGAATTAAATATTGAGTGAATAAATTAGAGTTAAGAGAAGTTGTATCCTTTAAATTCATCAACAAATAGAATCATAACCCTAATATTCTACATCGAGCCCAACAATAAGTTTACAATCATGTAAAGCTCAACTCTTGCATAGAGTGAACTAATCGAATTTAAGATATCATTACATATATCCAAGTAAAAACTAAACATAATATTAAAATGATTAACCCAAGTATTCAAGATAATAACCAAAGGTTATTTATAAGCTTATTTTATGTACAAAATCCAATGTAAAGTATTATGCATGCATAATACAAGAACAACTAAAATCCAAACAAAATAATCAAGACTATGATTGCAATTCCTATATACATGATACAATAAAATTACAATAGTTATATTGCTACCACCTTGAAGGTTTACTTATAGAGTGAATGAAATAGTGTGTATGCTACCATGAACTAGTATAACAAGTATCTTCATGTCAACAATAATTTAAAGCAAGTGGCAGAGATGGATGATCAATAATGCAGTATTTCAAAAAATGATAATCAACTCTAATAAAATCTCAAAAGTGTATTCCTGTGAACTAAGATAACAAATGTCTCCACTTTATGCAAGTATCATTAGCTAGGGCTATCATTGTGGATACCTAACTTTATTGAGGGAAACAATGTCACATTTGAAACATCAAATGATTTTTTTGATACTTATTACAATCTCTAAAGTTTGGTATCATTACTTGTAAGGTTTGGTCTCCATAACAAGTTTGATACTGACTTACTACAATTTCCATTTTCTCATCCTCTAGAATATTTGCAAGGTCTCCATATCTATATCCCTAGAGAATAATGGTAGAATCCCTAGAGAACATTTAACTAATAATGGTAGAATCCTTAACAATTATAGGATGTTAAGAGCAGTTGGAGAAATGTTTGAGGAAGCGAACTAATTTTCATACATAAAATTTCCATGGTGTTTAATATAACTATTTTATATTTGACATAAACATTGAAGAAACCATCAATTTTCTCATTTTAGCATTTCCTCTTAGTATACAGTCACACTGTAAGTTTATACAGCCACACCATCAAATTTGAAAGGATGTTTATCCACTTTCTTGGAGCTAAGGGAAGACTAAGACATCATATTTTAGAATAGGGTTTAAAATTTGACAAATAAAAAGATAAAACTAATCCCTCTAAAGTCTGCATTTACACCATAAGTTTATTTTTAATGGGTAACAAAACTTACCTAGTAAGGTGTTCAAATGAGGAGGGGATGGTGACGTTCTTGGTGGTTAGTTGGGAAACATGAAGCCTCTATTGGTAACTCAATAATGAAATACCTTGGTCATAAATGATGAACCCAAAATAGAGGAGGGGACACAAAGCTCATGAAGGGGCGCAATATTTCAAAATAATAATAAAATACATGGTATATGGAAATAATTAAAAGTGAAGGAATTATGGGGATAGAAAGGTTGGTAGTTAAGACAAATGGTAGCAATTAAGGGAACTTATGGAGGAGCTGAGGGTGACCAACCACGGGTTAACTTCCAGCGTGGTGGTCCACGCTGAATGCATCATCTGGTTACACCCAACATAAAAATATTATCAAAAAATTAAGAGGAGTTTTACAAAATATGATATTATTTTTCAAAATTGTTTAATCTGTCGTGTGAGTTAATGAAGCTACAAAAATTAGTAGATTAAATTTTTCAAAATTCATATGAAAATATTTGTATGTCGCTTCCTCCAAAACTTTTTCATCTATCAATCAACTAAAAGGGATTGTTTTTTTTTCCTAAATGGTGTGAAAATATTTATATACCACTTCCTCCAACACTTTATCATCTAAAAATATATAATTGACAAATCACTCAATTAAAGACCGATTTTATTTTTTTGTTTTGTACAACTTTAATTGTGATATTTTAAAATTATCTACAATGATATTATGTTACTAAGAATGAAGTTTTTTAAAATTATTTCACTAAGAATGAACTTATTTAAAAATTATTTACAATGATATCGTATGGCTAAGAATAATGTATTTTTTAATATATCTAATTACATCAGAGGCATCTTCTATGGAAAAGCTCAAGCTCATTTCTGTCTAACATCTTTTTGGATTCCATCTCATGTAGGGTATTTTTAGATACTACCTTTTTTTTTAAAATAACTTGTTCACAAAATGACACATGCAAGAGGCATTACCTAGACCCTTGTCCTTGATAATAATGTGTTGATAACTTTGATGAGAACTAAACTTGTGACATGTGGAAGAATGATCCAATAGTTGATTGCACTTGCTTGGTGTTGTTGATGTTGTCTTCTAGTGACCCTCCATTTCCTCTTATCCCAACACATAAAGTTTTAAAAAATCTCATTATAAAAAAAATTAGTGTTAAAACACATTAGCCAAGACTTGCAAACCAAAAAAAAAACAAAAAAATCATAATTCTCACTAGGTGTTAGTTTCAATGGATCTGACTATTTTTTTAGTCCACGTTGATGCAAAAGTTGTGCCATTCTCACATATATATTATTACATGTTTCAATAAACCCTAAACACACAAAAAAAACATATTACAAACTTCATAGAAAATATGGATGATATGTTTGATCAAACTGGCACACATATACTATAGAATGGAGTCTTTCATGAAACAAGAATGATCTAGAATGCCATATGGTGTGAGATGAGTAGAAGAAGTGGGTTAAGATTTGTGTGGCATATCCCATGGGCTTCCATGTGCCTTAAATTTTGACACATTTCAATGCTTTTGAAGAGTCTGTTATCTCCATTCATTCTTATTCTGCCATTTCTAAAATTAAGCATATCAACATTAAAATTTATATCTTGTTTGAATATTAATGGTTGTTCCACACATAACAAACATAACTATGTTAAATTCATTTCTAAGGTGGAGTGTCATTGTCAAACTTACTCGCCACATAATGTACTCAACGGATAATATTTTCGGCTACATAATATCAAGTCTTTAGGAAGATTAATTCATCATTATAATCATCATCATCATCACCATCAAGTTATATAATATTTATAAATTATATTATTAATAATAATATATCATATTATTACAATTTTTTTTAATTATATATATATATATATATATATATATATATATGACCATTGATCCCATCTTAGCTTTTGTGTATGAAAGGTTAAGAAATAATAATTTTATATTTTTGATAGAATCTACAATGCAAAATGAGGTTATATGTTTCCTCATATGGCATGGCAATGCATTGTATAGGGAGGAGATGTTTCATTTCATAGTGAGTTTGAGTTGAGTGGTGATGGTGAGGGGCAATGACGTGGTACTTTAGGTGGTATAATACATAAGAAGGTCCATATCATACACCAAACTTAGATAAAGGGAAGTTAGTGGATTTACATGCATTAGACTCATTGTAGAGGGGTTTGTAGCTTACAGGGAGTGAACATCTTTGATTAGTCATTTTCTATTGTCAAGGGTGGATGGATACATCATGAGAGCTGATTTAATTATGGTAGGCTGCCCATTTGATGTGCAACTTGAATCATCACTATAATATCTTTAATGTGTGAACAAGACATTGAAGTTCTAATATATATATATATATATATATATATATATATATATATATAGGGAATCATTTGGGGAAGGCGTGGATGCATCTTCAATAGATCAGGACAAGGCCACTATCATTTTGGTGACTACAAAGGAAATTTGTGGTGTGAACAAGCACCCACATAGCTCTTCTAGTGAGAATAACCTAAAGGAATGAAACTCACTATGCGAATAGAGCTATAGCCCTCAGTCTATGTAATTTTAGGCTAATTAGCATCTGATTTCATTTATTCTAGTGAGCGCCGACTACATGAAATTAGAGGATGCCATTAATTTCTATTAATTGCGTAGGCATTTACATAGTCTACACTTGATCCCTCGACTGTAAGGTATAATATTGAATTTTTCCAATTCCTTTGTCATTTACATGACAATTCTTAATCTATGTTAGTATTATTCGATTCTACTCAGAAGGCAATCTTTATGTTCACTCACGGTAATTATTTATGTTAGCTTCAAGGAATAAAGCATCGAAGAGACATGACATTCATCTTACATTCAAGGCAACCCAGGGATGAATCTGAGGACTCATCTTCTAAAAAAAAAAATAGATGAAGCTTGGAACACTTACATTTCTCTGAAGAGAATGACAGTGCAAAAAGTACTTCAATTGATGGAAATACTTCTGTCAAGGTCAAACAATATCCAAATAATCCTAAGGTGGCAAAATTTTGTTGTAGTTCACATGACATTTACCATCTTACGCCACTAATATCCATCCATATACTCACAAAACTTGTTAAACACAGAAACAAATGATGATTGTCGACTATCGGGTTTCATGAATTACTTCACTTAATTTGGTTTACGAAGTCAAGTAACTCCATAACCCTGATTTGGTTTAAGCTTATGAAGACTTCGGGCTTATGAACCTTTATTGTTTTACTTATGATTTAAGCAAGTAAGTAATGTAATTTCAAAAACTTGGATTGTTCTAATTAGCGTTTTGTAGGTTTACAAATCTACTTTACTAAGCTTTTATGATTTTGAGAAGTAAATTCATTTCATAATTTTGATTTAATCTGGATGGTGTAACTTGGGTTTGCAAAGACAAATTACTTCACCTTTGCCATTTTGAATAAGTAAAGTAACCCAGAGAACCCGAGTTGGCCTAGAAATGAGCCTAAACACTTAGTTTTTTGAAAAATATTGATCATCTAGTCGGTTACGGTTAGACTTTCTCAATCCTATGGAAGGTGATATGGACCCTAGAATTTTATAATGCTTACTGTTATTTAAACAGTGTTCAACGTCATGGAAACAATGCTTAGTGCTTAACCGTCAATGCATTCACATTTGATGGCTTTGACTTGAATGTTGTTTTGTCAATGTGAAACATGAATTCATAGCAATTATGCCCAGGCCCTGGTTGCTCATCCAACGACATTGAAACTGGATCTGTTTAAAGTAGAGAAATAACTATTCGTAACTTATCTACAAAAAATATGTAATTGATCTTTAATTGGTTGTTAAGTGAATCTAGATAGATAGATAGGAGTGGTGATTTATTTTTTATTAGACATGCGACATGCATTTCAAGAAAGCTAGATAAAAATTCACAACTTCATCAAGCACTATGATTGCAGGTCACCTACGGTATGGGCACACTAAAGAATCTTTTTTGATGATTTGTAACAACTGTGAAAGTAGTGCCATTAAATATTGGTATATAATTTACCAAAATGAAATGTTAGTATACAATCTATCAATATTATAATAGATTTGACATTAGTACTATTAAATGTTAGAATAAAATTTAGTAACATCACAAAAAAAATGTAAAAGGGATTTCATAAAATGTTATCTACTAAAAAATTGATCATTATGTGTATCAGAGATTAATGTTGTAGGATATTTAGTTGGCAATTAAATTGCTCTCTTTAAAACTAAGTTGCTATTTCATCTGTTTTACTTTTAATTTAATGAATTTGGATGTTTTCTTATTAGATTTAAAATAAATGCATTCCAAAAACATAAAGTATACAAAACATGTGTACATTGAAATTTAGCCATTAAAGTACCCAAATTTGTAATTGAAAGTGCTTGATGGGAGCTACCAAAGCATGCCAATTTTTTGTCAAGGCCAATCATGCAATGTCATTTTTATGTAAAATTTTTACATTTAACATGGTCTATGACAGTGCGCTCAATTGTTACATTTTACAGAGGTAGATTTTGCATTACCTTTTTCAAAAAAATTATTGAATGTTTTTCTCAAATCATATTTAAATATTTCAAATATAGCATTTCTCTAAATTGACCAACAACTCCATAAGGACTTGGCGCATGGTGCCCTTATTAATTATATGATTAATAAATATCTTGATAAGTTCCAATCAAGGAGGGAAAAAAAATAGTTAATAATTAATTATTATTAAAAGTAAGATACTAAAATTTTATTAAATAATTTTGATTTTTGATTGCAATAAAAATTATTAAATGATGAGGTAAAGTGAACAATCTAATTATTTAAGGTATAATTTTAAGTAATAAATATTTTTTAAAATTTTTAAAAAGATATTTTTTATTAATATATGTATATCAATAAGTTAATTTTTCTCTTTAATAAAATTAAAAATATTTTTACATAAATTTATTATCATAATTTTTAATTTAAATTTTAAAATATATTTTTTCAAAAATAAAAATAAAATATATTCTATCAAATATAAACATATACATGTATATGATAATATATTTTAATCATATTATAATAAAAAAATATTTAAAAAAAAATTAAAATTAAAATTATCACTACAAACTTATAAGGTGATTTAAATGAATTCACTAAGTGAATCCGTGTATACTTTAATATGATAAGGATATTTTAAATAGTTAAATTTCTGCACCAAACTATACTAATATGCAGACAACTATAGAAACATGCTATAATCATTTTTCTGATGTGTGTTACTAATACTTGGGAGAACGTCACATCTTATCTTCGATCAAAAAGTGTCCCCAACTCAAATCTTATCCAAATGTAACCTACTTTTACTCTTCTTTTTTCTTTTTGATGAGACCCTTTCAAATGATATTGAGTAGACAACGAACCCACAGGTTGTGAGCCATATATTTTACATGCATTTCCTGTTTAATAATATAAATTATTTTTAGTTTATTTGTACTAAAGGTATGTGATTTGTGAATGTAAAATTTATTTTCCACAGAGTTAAATAAACCTGGAAAAATATTTCATTATTGAAGTTAAAATATTATCTATCTAATTTATTATTTTAATTATTATTTATATAATGTTAATAATATGTTATTTATAAAATATTAATATATATTATAAATATTTATTAATGATGAATTATAAAATATAATTCAAAATATTAATCAATAAATCTTCATAATTATTTTGAAACTTTCATTTTTATAATATAAATTATAAAAATTTCAATTTTTATTATTAACAATATTTTAAAATTTATATAGAATAAAAATTATAATTATAAAAATTCTGAAATAAATTTAAAATTCCATTAATTTAAAATTCATCTTGAAATATCCAATCACTAAATAAATTTTCAATTCACAAAACTCATCTTAAAATATCCAACCACCAACTAACCCAACATTTCAATATAAATTATCGTTATAAATAACAAATAAAAAAATAATTATCCTTTCTAAATAAATTCATTATATTAAATATCCAACCACCAAATAACCCAACATAAAATTGGAAATATAAAATATTTTGAGAAATTCTCCTTTCCAAATAAACTTTTTTATATTAACTATTTCCAAAACAGCATGCATACAAAATACATAATAATAATTTTTTAAGCAATCCCATCTTGCCCCTTATTAAAAAAACGAAGAGAGAAGCTCGTGGCTAAATCACACACCAGCAAGTCTCAATACATGTACACTACACAATACTCCCATACTTTTGGAAAAACACACACGTACGCATATTCATACACACATATAATAATTAGGGTTGGAACTCAGAAGAGATGGTGATGCTTCTTGCCATGAGCTTCCTCAGCTTCTTCCTTGTCTTCCTTCTTCTCATGGTGTTCATGAAATGCAAAACCACCACTGCCCACAGCAGCAGCTGCAGCAATCTCCTCCTCTATTTTGTGCCTGTGGGCATGCTCCGGATCTTTCTTTGATTCATGCTTCTCATACTATCACATCACACACGCAAATTGTCAGCCAGAAAGAAGAAAAAATCAAACCCAAAAGCAGACATAAATGAGTAACACATATATTCATTGTATATATGAACGCATACCAGTGCATACGCTCCAGCAGCCATGGAGCCAAGCTCCCCAGCGTGCTCCATATGTTTGTGGTGTTTTTCCTCCTTTCGGGCCTTCTCATACTCCTCCTCACGACCATAATCAACAGTGGTTTGTTCTACATAATTGGAATCGGCGTTATAGCCCGATCCAGTCTGATAATTAGACGATCCATATCCACCCTCGGTAGCTCCATAACCACCTCCGGTGGAATTGTAGCCGGTGGCATTGTAACCGTCAGATCCATAAGTACTGGTGTCGGGGTTAACGTACTCTTCTTCCTTCTTGTGGTGGAAGGGGTGATGATGCTCGCGAGACATCCTTGAACAAAAAATAATTATTTCTCAACAGCTCAAACTAAAAACACAGAGCCTTAATTCAGAAACTGGCGAAATGTAAAAAGCGGTTGATGATGGGAGGGAGGAGATATACGCAGTGTATATATAGCCGGTTGTGCGGTGAGTGGAGCGGAGGTAACCGCAAATTTTGGACGGTGCCATTTTCAGATAAACAAAAAGTTTTATGATATCATTTACTGTTTTTTGCACCGATGCTTAAGATAAGCACTAGGGGAGGGAACAGGTACCAAATTTGACGGTCGACCCTGCGTGTCATGAGTATACCTTCTCTTACAAGGTTAGATTTTCGTCAAGCTCATGCGGTACTAAGCTGCTTTTATTATTCCATTTTGATTTGGTCAAATAAATTTGTATCCGATTTTTTTCATAATAATTTGAGGTACGATTTCGAAGTAGATTTTTCATTTGAGTCGGATTTTCAATTTGAATCATTTTTCAAGTTGACCAGGGTCCACTAGGTGAACCTCTCTACTGTTCTAGATGATCCTCTACCTCAGTCAGGGGCCCATTGTGCTACTTCCCTACTTAGAGGATCTCTGCCCTCTACATTCTCCCCCACTTACACTCGATGACACCAAAACTGAAATCCCACTTTAATTTGGAGCCCACTACTAGGAGTGGGCTACTCAAGGAGACCTATATTATCCCTCACCTCAAATTGGCCAAACAAACTGCTATTTGACTTCCTTTGCATCAAATTCGAGGTGCAATCTCAGAATAGATTTCCCACTTGAGTCGGATTTCCAACACCAATCGTCTACTAACTCAAGTCGTTTTCTAACTTGACATCTCAATTCAAGCTGGTTTTATTAGGTGAACCCCTTAATTGCATTAGACAACCCTCTGCCTTGACTAGGGTCCCATCTCACTCCCTAGAAAGTGATTCATGCTACTTCACTACTCGAAGTATCTCCACCTCCTACATTCTTCGTCACTTGCACTCGATGACCCCTACAACATGAGTGATTATAATCCTATAAATTTTTTGAATATGTATTCAAAATTTCACTCTATATATTTAATATAGTCTACCGAAAAAAAGAAAAATTATATTTTATGATTAATTAATTCAAACGTCATCATACGGCCATCAAATTTGGTCCTAGATGGACTATATGTGGGAATAGAATGGTGGGTTAGAAGATCAGTTGGAGGTGAAAGTAAGGGGGAAGGGAAAGTTCGTGAGGGTTAACTTGTTTTCTACCTTAAAAAGTCGGCAACTGAAAATATTTTAATGTTGCACTCACTTATGATTATGATGATGGGATTTCACTATACAAATTGAGATATGCCACCTCGAGTCGGCGGAAGATGTTTTTCACAGATGGTATATTCGAGGAGGATATCCTTAGGGTAGATTAGAAAATGTTAACATACCCTCTTTATGTCAACATAGATGTGGGGTCCAAATTCATGTGGTGTTTTGTTGCCCACGTCCCCTTATCCAATAATAATAATTGAGGCACGGGTCTTGGGTGGGGCAGTGACCTTTGTGGCAGGGGGTCATCATGTCATGTCATGTGTCGCAAATTAATTCTATTTTCTGCTCATCTTTGTACATTGCAATTTGCATGGATAACACTTTGCTCATCTCCACTAATAGTAGGGGGCACTCACTCAATGCAAAGCTCCACCTCGTTCATTAATGGGGGACTAACTTTCCTTTCGAAATGTAAAGGGAGTCGGAGGGGAGAGTGTTGGGTTAACAAGGAACATAATTGGATGTTTTAGACTCTATTTTAAGAAATAATTTAAGTAGTTGTTTTAAGGTTAAATATTATGTATTTTTAATATTTTTGTGTACATTTATATGTTAAAGTATGGATAATTATTATGATTTTATTTTTTGATGTATTGAAAATATGGTTTGAATTTAAAATTAGTGTTATGTTATAGAGATTTCATGTTAAGGTCGGAATATTCATTTGGTTACAGATGGGTTAAATTTTATTACATTTTCTTTAGCACTTCAATAGACACTATTATTGATGTGATTTCACTGCCACTCATTGATTACAAAGGATGGCTCAATGAACATAATCCCAACTTAGATTCCTTCTTTGGGTGATGTGATAATGTTCATTATGTGATCCTTATTTTTTGAGTTGTATTATCTTTCCCACGTTTTTCCATATAAATACTTATTTCTAAAAAATATTAATACTATTTCCATGTGCATACAATACATTTGGATTCTAATAATGTATTATTAGAGTATTGTTCCCCAAATATCTCTTGGGTTTCAAATCAATGCTATCAGAGCAGTAGATCTCGATAGTGCACATCCCATCGAATGAGATCATAATATCTAAAAATCAACATCAAACCATGAGACCCCTCAAATTATCTTTTATTTTACTTTAAGTGACTTGAAACAAAGAGATAATACAAATTGGAGGATGTAATTCATTGTATTATTGTTAATGAAATTTAAAATGTGCTTCAACAAAAAAGTTTATTTTTGCACAACCAGTTTGTTAAAATCCTCAAATGAGTGGTTCTAAAAACTCAATGCTCAAATAAAGACTTTGGAGGTTAAGCACCACCTAGGTTTCAAGTAAATATAGACATTCATTTGTTTAAGGGTGAGGTTAATGTTTATGTAGTAGATAACTAGATAGAAGAATTATGCTCGTTTTTCTATGAATGGCTTCTTTGATAAAGCAAATATCAAGATTATACTATTGAAAGTCTCTTCAACTGTCAAGAAGAGGTGGCGAGTCTATAATCTATAGATGAAAGGTTAACAAAAGACAAATTTAATCTAAATTATGAGAATTTATTAGAAGCTTTCAAGGATTGAATACTATCTAAAATATTTATATATATTTAGTGGAAATAAGTGTACCAATAAAATGACTAATCAATTGAAGCTATCATAAATTATATAAAAAATTGGACTCATTTGAGTTGAATCATCACATAGTACTCAAGAATGAGAGTGTCTTGTGTCTATTCATTCAATACAAATTGAACTTGGAAAAGTTTAATATGTTGAGAGAATCTTATCATTATGTGGCATCTACTAAGGAATAATATAAGATGAACGATGAGTGAGACATAACTTATTCACATAAACAAGAATGCACATTAGTTTGAAACAAGTAGATGGTGTAGGAAACTTAAAATGACTATGCATTTAGATGTAGAATGCCATGCTACGATTTGTTTTTTCTATAGCAAATTTTAAACTCAACCCCTCTCAAGAAATTAGTCTTTGGTCCAAAATTCACAATTGCCACCACATAAAATAGAAGTGAAATGCCTATTCAATTAACAGATATGGGTGGAAGGGAAACTTATATTTTTTTCCCTGAATGGTCATACCACCAAGAATATCATTTATAAAGAAACTTCAAGTGACAAACTTTTCAAATGATGCCTCATTTTCAGTGTTCTGAATTAAGTTTTTTAGTTCATGCAACACAAACTTAGGTATATGTACATCAATATTCAATTCCACATATCATATGAAATACATTTTTTTAGAGATGAAATGATTTTGTATATACCATAAAATTTTGTTTGTAACATCATCTTTGGGAATTCATACATGCATAGTCACCAAGGTGTACATATAACTAATACACAAAGTAACTATCATAATATCAGTAGTAAGGCATATAATATTATTGACATTATTTAAATATCTAATAATGTTGCAACAAATTTTAAATAAAATATTGGGCCATATAGATATGCAGATCCGATATTCAAGATTCTATTATTTATAACATACCATCATTAAGTAGTAAAATAAAATAAGATTATATGAACAATGCGAACAAAATTTTTATTCTAATTCATTATAGATATGAGGTAAGGTATACAGTACTTTATTTATATGGTACGTATGAGAAGCAAAATTTTTAGGTGCTAGTGCAAGTTAGTTAATAGGAAAAGTTAGTTGTCTGAATGAGTAGTATTTTAGAATAGGTAAAAAATCAACACAAGTTGAATCTTGTGTATTTTTTTAACCCTTTTTTAGAATTTTGTTGTTAAATGGGTAGAATAGCCTATATACAAAGATGAATAAATCTATTCTAGAGCAAACTAATTAATTGAAAACTTAGATAGATGAATATTTTAAATTAAAATATTAAGCTATGCTAAATATATAAAGTACACTAAAAATAATAATTTGATTACATAAACATAAAGAAGAGATAATACTTACCTTATTTGAAAATGTGCAAGCATATATGAGAAGTACAGAGGTAGAAAAAAGTAGGGACAAGATCTGAATCTAGTCATCATATTATGGAAATATTATTTTTGAAGGCCTAGACACTTGCATCGACATAGGTGTCCTAATCTCAATGAAATTGTCAAGTACGGAATATTCATTATGTTGCAGACCAATCATCCAAAGTCTTATAGGTTTTCTATCACATTTTTGTTAATGTATTTTATTCAAGTGCATAGGCTATTGATGATTGTTTATGGATAAAAACCTAGCTCTTCACCTTAGGTCTTTATACCTTGCCAAAAATGGGTTAGTGGGCTCATAATATCGAGTTAACCTCGAAGACCCCTTTGTCAATGAACATTGCCTACATAGTCAATACTCCAAGGAGGGCCTCATATATATGTAGTTATCCCTTAGGTGTTGGCTTATATGTGCATAAGGATGTACTATACTATATGCAATTGTATGCAGTGATCTATCTTGTAACTTGACAAATGTTATTCATGGGTTGTTCTTTGAGTGATTCAAACCTATAATTTGATTGCTCATATGACTGATATAAAAATAAGTAAGAATAGGG
Organism: Torreya grandis; assembly: GCA_037957365.1. Classification (NCBI taxonomy): domain Eukaryota; kingdom Viridiplantae; phylum Streptophyta; class Pinopsida; order Cupressales; family Taxaceae; genus Torreya; species Torreya grandis. The sequence continues at coordinate 3,419,635 of JARHVA010001016.1, forward strand.
CATTAAAAATTAGTTATGTAATTCATTGAGTGAGATTGAATAGGTGCTTACCTGGTATTTTCTAGATTGATAATGAGTAGGCTTAGATTTGTATTTATACCACACCTTTTGAAAATATCTCATGAAAGGGTCAAATAAAATAAATGGGCTAACCCATAGGATTTGAAATGTTTTCAAATTAGATGACCTTTGAGGACTAGACACTTGATAATAATTTGGACTCTTGTGTCTATGTAAGTGTCCATGTATGGGATGTAAGTGTCCGACATGATAGGAAGCTGTTAAGAAATTGAAATTGATAGTAAAGGATATATACCATGTTTTAAGTTTAATATACAATGTTGTATATCTAGGTCATAAAAAATGATAGGTCTGGACCATAAGATAAATAACTAGGCACAATAAGATGGTGAATATAAGCCTTTTGGAAACAAGGAGGTCTAGAGCTGAAGGGTAGAGATGTGATAGGTATTTTTAAAGTATAAAATAATGAGATGTTATATAAATCAAATTTTAGTATCTACATTTGCTCCACATGTAATCTAATGAAGCATAAAGATGAAATTACTAGTTTAAAGGAAATAAATGTGTGCTTAGGTGTGTACAACACACCTTGCCTTTGCTTGAGCCACTGTGAGTGTTTGTTGGTGTATGACCTATAACCAAGAGCATGTTATAATATAAATCAATGCATATAATATAATGTTGACATAATGTAAATGCTTAAAAGAAAGAGAGCAAGGAAGGAGTACCCATGTGTGTTGATGCAACCATATTACCCCTTGGTACTTTGAATTGGTAAATATGATTCCTTATGAAGCATTGGAGCTGAGAGAGGTTCAAAAATAAACTTTGGAGATTTAAATAGGGATATTGAAAGGTAATTATTCCCCTGATCTGGTGCAAGGGTGAGTTGTGACACGACCATTAAGATTATTGAATCTCAATTGCACAACTCAAGTGATATTACAATAAAATCCAAGTTAAGTGGTATAACTAACTTAGCCTAAAAAAGAGAAGTAATGTTTGGTCATTGAGGGAATTTAATTTCAACCAAAATACTCAAGGGAGCAATTTTTATAGACATAAAAGGATCAAAACAATGCCTCTTGGTGAAAATAGTGCATCTTGGTAAGGTATCAATACTTCTTAGTAAATATGTTTGAATAATTTTGAATTTGTATATAATGTTTCCGGTGCACTTGAATGGCATATGCACCTCTAATGTGTATCAAGCTAAAGTATCTATAAAAATGTAACCTCTACTTTGTAAATACATACAATATCTATCACAAATCTAATTTTTCTTATCTCAAATCTTTAAAAATCAATGTAATGTGTATATGATTCTGACCCAAGTGTATATTTGAATTATATAGACTATAATGAAACTCTAGAAATTTGAGAATTGTATAAGTGTAGAGGTCATGTATCTATGACATGGCCCTACTAATATGCATCCCCTCTCTTTTGAGGTGAGGTAAATGCAATCAGGTAGTCACCTTACCTCAAAAGGATAAGATAAATATATAATATGTGTATGAATCATGTAGGATATATGAGTAGCATGTCTAAGTAGATATATCAATGAAGCTTTTAGTATGTGATCACACCAATCCCTAAGATGCATGATATATATCATGATAACATTTGCAAAGTAACAATACAAGCTTAGAAAATAATCAGTCACACACACACAAGAGAACTCAATGTCACACAAAAGGGATCTAAGGAAATTAAAAATAAGGGGTATAATTAAAATTTGCACACTCAAATGAATGCCATATTCAAATGTATAAATAGAAAAAGGAAGAAACATATAGTGGCACATGGGTAAAAAAACAAGGAATATATTCAAATGTTTTAAAATCAAAACAAAATTAAGCAATTAAAAGACACTCAAGTGACATTGTGAATAAATGAATTATAAACAACTAGCATAAACATATCATACTAGTCCCTGCATAAATGTGTTAGCAAAAATGTCATGTAACCTAGCATATCAAGTACATCATGAAATATGTAATCATGAGTATATGAATGTGTAAGCATTACTATATAAGCCTAACATGATAATTAAATGTGATCATGGAAGCAGATGCCCCCAATTTAGTATGCCACATGGGAAGAGGAAAGGTCCTACATCTATATGTGAAAGTATCATGGGTCTACTATATGTCTATATCACGCTCAAGTTTGCATGAAACATATGTGTATTTGGAAAATAAATGTTATATTCTCTACTAAAATAAAGTAAACAACATAGATGTCAATGAGCTAGTAAACATGTGAATGTTGAATATTTTTGTATTTTTTAATTATTTGAATGTTTTTGTATTTTCTTGATTTTTGGAAAAAATTAAAAGGTCTAACTTAGCATCCCATCTAAGGGATGCTCACTGGTAGCTATAAACTTGGAAGATGGTACATCAAATTGGTGATACTACCAAGGAGCATGTATAGGTGTCATATCTAAAACTATAAAATTTGTGGTACTTTGTGTATGTCTCATAAGACTTTATGGTCATGAAGAGGTAATAGAAGGAGCAGGGGTTCATGAAACCCATTGTTTGGTGCTTTTGGTTTCCTTGGTATAGATGTAATTTCAACATGTTTATGTGCTCCTAGGAACTAGGTAGATCATGTAGGTGTAGATGCGGATTCTGTGGAATCTTTCTATATATCTTTGGTATAACAAACTCTCAAGTATGGGCTACCTAGGAAAGGGGATTTCTTGTTGCTTACCCTTTCATGGGTGATTAACCTTAGCGTGTTGTATAATTATCTATCTTAGAATAAACTTCTCTTGTTAAATTGGATGTTCATATGGAATTATGAAAATTGTGACTACCTTGTCGGTATTAATGTATTTAATACACCCATGCATTATGGAAGGTACTTCATAGAGTTTATGTATCCAAGGTCATACCAATAACTTATCAAAGAATCTTGTATATGGTTTAACATAAAATGTGGTGACCACATGTGTTGGACCAACTTGTATAGGTTAATCAATCTCACCAATAACATGTTTTGATGTCCCATCTAATGCTTTAACCATTTTGGTCAAAGGGTATAAATCATCATGTGTATATCCAAAATGTGTAAGTAATGTCATAGTACATACATTATCACTAGCACCATTATCAAGAATAACACTATGTATAGGTTTATGATCAAGGTATGCTCAAATTAATAATGAATGAAGATCTAAGTCATCATCTACAATTTCAAATTCATCAAATGAAATATAAAGTCTCTGCACCATATGAGGTATTATGTGTGTATAAGTGAAAATAATCCCATATAATGGACACCCATAATATTATGGAGGAGGATGTGTATCATATGTGATTTATACTTTTGTATCTTTCTTATAATGATATTTCCATGAATTTTTAAACATCTTCTAGTTTTGATGATCATTAGGTTGCAATTCTGAATCCTTTGGAGGAGGATCAAAGGTAATATGTCAGTTATCAAGAAGATCTTGGATTTTATGTTTCAATGTATAAAATATATTTGTAGAATGCCCAAGGCTTTGATAATAGTCATAATATGAATTAACATAATATCCTTTTGGTAGAGGTAGACTCATAGCAACCTCTATAGGAGGAGGGAGAGATATGAGATGAAACTCCACAAGATTACTACATTAAAAATTTGGAGAGTCAGGTAATTATGTAAATTGTCTCATAGGTGCATTGGATAAGATGATCTAATTATGTTGTTGTGACACTGTGTTACTATTGTGGTTAATTCCATTTTAGTTTATATAGATTTTACATGTTATTTTGGTTTGATATAAAACTTGGTAGTATATGTAGTCAGTATGTTTACTAGATACTTAAGCTTGTTCAAGCAAATAAGTTTCATTTCATGATTTCAAACAATATAGCATAAGTCATCAAAAGATTTGAACTTCTTGAAAATAATAGACTCATGTAATGGGGAAATCAAACTTTACTTAAATATGTCTTGAGGCTCTTTATCTTCCATTAGATTTGTCATCTGGCCAACATATTTTTTAATCTCAAACATATTCATCTATATGTTTCATTGGTTCCTTATTTGATCTTAGAAATTTATGCATATGACATCTTTTCAGTGACGCTGATAGAGAAATGTGCTAGAAATAGATCTAATATGGGTTTGAATGATTTCACTGATTGGATTGGTAAGTCATAAAACCATATTAAATCATATTCATTTAGGCTCCTTCAAAATAATTTGATAAAAAATTTATCATTTGAAGCATAACCAAGGCATACTACATAGAAATATTGAAGATATTGTTCAGGATCATCATTGCCATCATAAAATGTGAACTTGGTTGTAAAATAACTAGTTGGCAAAAGGTGAAAAGATATCTTAGGACTAGAGGATTATGTAATACATCTTGTGAATCAATAACATGAGTTGATTTCAAAACATTCTGTTATATGTTGGTAACCTTAGCTTCCAAAAGTTTAAGAGTTTTCACTATAGACCCATTGGGATTTAGATTTGAAATTTCATAAAAAGGGTTAAACGATAAGTTCACCAAATATTAATCCCTTTTTTAGAACTTTGGGGTCAAAGGGGTAGAATAGCCTATACACTAGGATGAATAAAACTATTATAAAACATGCCAATTAATTCAAAACTTAGATAAATGAATATTTGAATTGAATTGTTAAGCTATTTTAAATATATAAATTAGACTCAAAACAATAGTTTGATTTCATAAACATGAAGAATAAATAATACTTATCTTATCGATAAATACATAGGTAAATTTGAGATGTACAAAGGTGAAAAAAGGCAAGGGCAAGATCATGATCTAATCGTTAGATTCTAAAAATATTGTTTTTAGAGGCCTAGACATTTGCATCAACCATGGGACACTTGGGTCAACATAGGTGTCTTGATCTCAATGAAACTATCTGATACATAATATTCATTTTATTATAGAGTAACCACTTCATGTAGACACTATTTTTTAATTATATAGAACCTCAGTCTTATACACTTGGCAAATTCATGGATATACCTTCAACTTCTAGACCTTCCCACTACCAAAAGACTTACATATACTATCTCTTTGTGATTATTGTTTATCTCTTAGTTTGATCAATATTATTCTAATGACTCAAACCTTATATCATGCTCAAAATGTTATAACTGTGATTATCATTTATCTCTACAAGTTCTAGACCGATGCCTATTTTCCAATTACCTGGACACTTGCATCCCAGTCAAATTCCTACATTGACATAAGTTTCCCACCCAAACACATGTCTAGTGCCCTAAATTAATAAAAATTTAAAATGTAACATATACATATGGTCAACCTAAGTGATTTAATGTAATATATTATCCAAAGTGATTGGTATAAATACAAGATCAATCCTCATTCATTCCTCACCTAACAAATTCTTACTTACTCAAAAGATAACTTATAAAAGGCATCCAGTAAATCACTAAAATGAGCAAAGATTCCATATTTTCTCCTATTTCTATAGGGACAACACATCTACAAGTCTAAAGTACTAACAGAGTATTCCATGAGCCATATTTTCTGAGTTACAAGCTAGGTAACTCTATGTAATTTCTTATCACACATTGCATGATACACGCACAAGCCAAAACATATGGGAGAACTACATAAGTTTAAGGCCCTCTTTAGAGTATTGGCTACATAATCAATATTCATTGACATAGGGGTCTTTGGAGCAGCTTGACATCATGTGCTCACAAACTTATTTTTCTCATAACCAATATGAGGTTGAAGAACTAGGGTTTTCCAATATGAAAAGGAGTAACAGTCCATGACCCAAATCAGAATGCACCAAAATGAAGGTGACAAAAAACCCAGAAGCATCTAGGTGGTTGCATCTAGTTTTAGTAGGTATTCCATACTGAACACCTGTGTTTAATTCATACATAAGTGTCAATGCAACCATCTTAGGTTGATGTAAGTGTCCACGGATATAGCTTTATAATTCCAAGATTCAGGTGACTGATATAGATTCCAAATCCAATCCACTTTCTTTCTATTCCACATTTGGATCTATATTAGCATCAGAATCAATAAAATATCTTATTTTCATTATCATTACAATATATAACATAGTTTTACTTTCTATTTTTAGCATATCTTAGCATAAAATATTTAGTATATGTTTATTTGTAATTTATAATTAACTGGCATGATTTAGAGATGGTATACCATCTTTATGCCTATTGGGATCTCAATTTTAAAGAATTTTTGGCTAAGTTCTTTTGAAAGACTGTGGCACATAAAACCATGGCATGGAAGACCATGGTGTATAAGAGGCAAGTCATTTGGAATAAAGAAACATGATACATAGAGAACCTGAGAATGTAAGACTCAAATATTAGCAAAAGTCTTGGGAAAGGCATGGAAAACAGAGATAGTTAGGGAGTGGTTTTCTTTAACATCAACAAATAATAAGTAAAACATGAATCTAGAACTGACCCACAAGAAGATAAGTGCATGATGATGAAGATCTATCATAGAGAGAAAACTTAAGGGAAATTAGGCGCGGGTCCTTGGGAATTTATTATTATTGGCTTGCCTTGACTCATTTTTGTTAATGGTCATTGACAAGTCATCATTTTTTGTATTTACTTATGTAATAGAATTGTTAGGGTAACCCATGTATAAATACCCCCTTATTTTACTTAGTATTATTGTTGATCATTGTAATTTTAGAATCATTATAATCTTGACATAGCTTATGGATGTAATGAAATTAATCTTTCATTGATGAAATACTTATGTAATTTGTTCTTGATTATAATGGAGTTAATACTATTATGTTACCAATTTGTGCCCAAATTTATTTTCTTTGGATAAGTAATAATTGAATAGTTAAGAGTTAGATGCAGAAATAGGTATGAGTATAGAAATAAGTGCTTGTTTAAGAATGCTAGCTTAGGAAAATAAATGAATACACCTTCACATGACAAAACCCATGAGAACTAATATTAAGTTACATGCTTCAAGTGAGCATGCAAAAACCTTTTCTTATGTGAAATATCAGTGCACTAGCTCATTGGAACTCTGTCAGGGGAACTCTAAAGCTCTACCAATTAGAGCACAATTGATTACTTCTTATATGCAATTAAACATGGAATTATACCAGAATGATAAAGTAACTAGAAACTTGAGACATCAAAGAATTTGAGAGACAATACACACTCTTTGTATTAGATATTACTAGAAGAAAATACAATAAGGAAGATGCCACTTCTTCCTCCACCTCAAAGGCTTGCCACACCTCAAGACCTTCTTCCCTCTCTCCCTTGCTCAACACAAACCAACTCAACAGCCTGAGTTGCTATCCCTCCTTGAATGCTTCAGCTGATCTCCTTGACCTTACACCTGTAGATCTCCTTGACCTTGCTAGCTTCAATGCTCTTACTTGATACTATTACAATACATGCCTTATGGGTCTATAAATAAGATCCCATGCTTAAAAAAATTGAAGTCTAGTTACAATAATTAGACACGCAGCTCGTGACTATAATTAGTCGCTTGACATGCAAACACACACTTCCCTTAACTAACTGTTCATCAACAACAGTTCTGGAAATAAACAGGTTGCCGACGCCGGTCCCTGCTGATCTGGTACTGCCAACGTCAGCCGACTCCCTGCCATCGCCGATCTCCTTCTCCACTGCATCTAGTCGACGTCGGTCATACTGCCGACGCCGGTGGCTCTGGTTCTTCAGCATCCTTCCTTCTGTGTCTACAAACTGTTGAAGCTTTTAGCTCCACACCATAACAATCTCCCACTTGGAGATAAACAGCTGCAACCTGTACCTGTACCTGTACACCATCTATTTTGTTCCTTAGGCTCTGTATCCCTCTTCAACGTCACTCGTGAAGACCAACCACCACTCAAACCTGTGATGCCATACCTGTATCCTATGCCACAAGAATTTTGCTGCTCCCAAATTCTCCATGACATACTTCTGAACCAACTCTACCCTTAGCTCAGAAAACTCCCTGTATATGAAACCCTGCAACAAGTAACACAATACAGTAACAGGATAATGTAGCTAATATTATCCAACTTGGTAAAGATAAAATACAATGGTCAAACCTCCATTGTTCTGCAGCATACTCAAGACCATATACCATAGCCTTCTGTCTCATGTGTCCATCCACTCTCTTCTCTAAAACGAGAATCCATCCCTCTGTCCAGTGCTTCCTTCCAGTTGACAACACTACCAGCAATTACCTGTTTGGTTCTCCAAGGACTCACACTCCTCATCCATGCCAAGCTCCCACTGTTTTTGGATTCTACCTGCATTGCTTCCTCCATCTTCCTAGTTCATGACTATCAATAAGCAATATAAAGAAGGTGAACAACGAATATGAGGTTCACATACCTTTTTTGACCTCCACATGGGTGTTTGAGACTTAAAGATTCACCCACTATCCGTTCCAGTGATCGATATCGGCCAACTCCCAGTCTGCTACCGACCGATGTCGATTCCCTGCACTGACCCTGACTGCCGACGTCGTTTCCCTGGCCGACACCGGCGTCCCTCCTGTCGACGTCGATCCTTATGACCGACGTCGGACTTCTCCTGTTCGACCTACTGACCCCGCTGGTCTGCACAAGACTGATGCCGGTATCTGGATGACTGATGTCGGTGCCAAGCTGCTGACATCGGTGTCTGTGTGTTCCTGTGAGTGATGAAATTTTCATCCGCGAGCTCTTCTTGGATCAAACCTCTGTCCATGCTGCACTGCTCAGATTTATTCAGCCCTTGTGACTGATCTCTATCCTTCATCTTCTCCAAAAACACCAAGGCTTCTTTGTTCCTGTCAAAACCATCAAATTTCCTCTTTCTCAATGAACTGTATCTGTGCTTTCCAAATTTGAACACGTACCTTTTGAATCAAGAACTTCCATTCCCTTCTTATTCTCGTGACCAAGCCTATTAGGCCACATCTTCGAATCTACACCAGAAGTAGAATCAGTAATACAAGTAGACAGATAAAGAGTATCTACTTTCTTACCTCTTGCTAGAACAAGTGCTCCCTTGGTAACCTTCCAAGAATCTGCTGTGAGGGTTATTGTGCACCCCTCATCTCCCAACCTTCCTACAGAAATCAGACTCTGCTTCAGAATTGGAACATGCATGACCTCTTTCAACACCAACGTGTTGTCAATCTGCAATCTCAACTGCACTTTCCCTTTGCCAACTATCTGATAAGGCGAACCATCCCCTAAATAGAGCACTCCAAAATCTCCCTGTTCATACTTATAAAACAAATCTCTGTTTGGGGATGCATGAAAAGATGAACCATAATCTAAAATCCATGATCCTACCTGACTATCCGAAGAAAGTATGAGAGCATCCTGCATGACAATATTTGCATCCTTTGCTTCTTCAGTACCTACATGTTGATTCTCTTTATCTGTCAACCAACACTCCCTCTTCGTGTGTCCCTTCTTTCCACAAAACCAGCAGGTAATACCTTTGGACTCGGATCTCCTTCCTGACTTTGATTTCCCTTGCTCAACCTTCTCCCTTTGCCGTCCCCTACTTTCTGCACTTAGAGCATTCCTTGATGATTCACCTGTGCTTCTCCTGCGTATTTCCTCATTCAAGATCACACTCACAACATCATCAACTTTTAAGATTTTAGAAGCAGATGCAGAATTACTTACTACCATAACCATACCGTCCCAACTTTCAGGCAAAGAACATAAAATCAAGAGAGCCTTTACCTCATCATCAAAAATAATATTGACTGAAGCTAGTTGGTTTACCAACCCATGGAAATCACTGAGATGAGTATGTACCGATCCTCCTTCCTACATTTGTAAAGTAAATAGCTGCTTCATAAGATATACCTTGTTAGAAGCCGAGGGCTTTTCGTATAAATTTGCCAAGGACTTTATCAACTCTTCCGTTGTCTTGCACTGTGATAAGCTGGAAATCACAGACGATGCATGGCTCAACCTTATGGAACCGAGAGCCTTCCGATCAAGAACGTTCCATTCTTCATCCTTCATATCTGTGGGCTTGCATGCAACCCCACCCAACGGTAAGTACAGATCCTTCTGATACAGATAGTCCTCAATCTGCATCCTCCAGTGTTGATAATTCTTGCCGTTAAACTTCTCCATTCGTAGTCTACTTTCTTCTACCATTGCTGAACTCCCACTCAATCAGAAAACCCTGTGAATGACCTGTAATCAAAAAACAATACCCTGCTTCCTGCAAACTGTAGCTCTAATACCACTTGTCAGGGGATCTATATAGCTCTACCAATTAGAGCACAATTGATTACTTCTTATATGCAATTAAACACGGAATTATACCAGAATGATAAAGTAACTAGAAACTTGAGACAGCAAAGAATTTGAGAGACAATACACACTCTTTGTATTAGATATTACTAGAAGAAAATACAATAAGGAAGATGCCACTTCTTCCTCCACCTCAAAGGCTTGCCACACCTCAAGACCTTCTTCCCTCTCTCCCTTGCTCAACACAAACCAACTCAACAGCCTGAGTTGCTATCCCTCCTTGAATGCTTCAGCTGATCTCCTTGACCTTACACCTGTAGATCTCCTTGACCTTGCTAGCTTCAATGCTCTTACTTGATACTATTACAATACATGCCTTATGGGTCTATAAATAAGATCCCATGCTTACAAAAATAGAAGTCTAGTTACAATAATTAGACACCCAGCTCGTGACTATAATTAGTCGCTTGACATGCAAACACACACTTCACTTAACTGACTGTTCGTCAATAGCAGTTCTGGAAATAAACAGGTTGCCGATGCCGGTCCCTGCTGATCTGGTGCTGCCGACATCGGCCGACTCCCTGCCGTTGCCGGTCTCCTTCTCCACTGCATCTAGCCGACGTCGGTCATACTGCCGACGCCAGTGGCTCTGGTTCTTCAGCATCCTTCCTTCTGTGTCTACAAATTGTTGAAGCTTTTAGCTCCACACCATAACAAACTCTTGTTTTCTTAGGTGTGTAACTAGGGAAAAAATATGATACACTAAAAGAAAAGAGTCCAATATTTTGGTTATGTTGTTGAGACCCGTAGTACTTGTTTGCATGATGGTGGGATGATGCTCAAACAAATATCTCTAGAAAATGTCGAATGATGGGTTTCTATTGTAGATGATAATTTTATGTTACAGTATCTTGAACCAGGAGTTTATGTGGGTGCATGGGTAGAATAGAACTTGTATAACTCACTCTGTGAAGCTTTATTTTTAAAATTTCCCATTCACTTGCATTCTTAGCTTTTAGCATACATGCAAAACATTTCAAGGATCTACGGATGGAAGATCTCCTAGTCAGTAGAGCATCAATTAGCCTTGGCAAGGTTGGGAACACCTTGAATGTGTGTAGTGGATGTTTGGTGGTGATGAACCCTATATATATATATATATATATATATATATATATATATTTGAATACACAATCTCAACATACTCTTTTCCAAAGGAAACCCATTTTAACTTCCTCTAAGAGTCATGTGGACAATATCTCAAGCAATTTTAATTCAAGATTAAGAAGCTTATAGTTTATTCTAGACTTGAAAGATTCCACATGGATGACTAAACTCTCTCTTACATGAGAAACATAGTTGGTGGGGAAATGAAGGGGGACACTTTGATATAATATTATTAGTTCATCATGGAATCCAGTTAATGGGAGTTGTGTAAACGCAAGTATGATGAGGTTAGGTGAAGATATACAATCAAAAGCAATCCAAATTAGGGCCAAGAGGACTTAAGAAGTGTCATGATGATTTTTTAGGGAGGCAAAAAGGCATAATGATGACTCCTTAACCATAGGACTACACCCAATGCCAACACAAGTACACATGAGAGAAACAAGCCAATCATCAGTGACTGAAGAACCCAATCTAGATAGGCCTAGTTACCCACCCATAACACATGCTCATGCCCTTGAGTTAGATGATGTTATTAAACAAAACTGGGATACATATAGTGTAGATTCAAAGAGTAAACCCGTTGAAGATACTTCTGGAGAATAGGACCAAGATAGTAGTTTGTTATTAATTTTTTTTCTTTACAAGTCAACCCTATGGATCAGTTCTAAATGCCTGGTGGACTAAGCATATCTAGTGGGTAGAGTACTAGCCTAATGTACATAGTTAATCAACCTAATTTTGCACCCAATGTATTAGGTGCTTCTATTGTTGTAGGAGATACGAGAGGTGGTATCGGTGGTGGTTCAGATAGAGGATCTAGAGGTGGTACATGAGGCATTGGTGGACCTCCCTCATAAGGTTCATGAAGGACTAGAATTACATCACAATAAGATATATTACCAGTACCCAATCTACCCATTATTTATTACAAGATGATGCTCCATTTACCTAAATTATCATAATGTGGAAAATGTAGCAGAACATGTTTGCAAGTATGAACTTATCTAGTGAGCATGTGAATTTACTTATACTGAATGGAAGGCAACTCAGTTTGACACTACTCTTTTAGACCATGCACATAAGTGGTACCAAAAATTTTATTTGAAGCAAGCTATGGTAAACTATGAGCAGTTAAAGGTAGCATTTCTCTAGGAATTTGATATCCTAGAGTTTGAATAACAAAGTATTGCTGCCTTGAAGGATATTAAACAAAAACTCACTATGAGCATGCATGAGTATGATGTGTGTTTTAAAACACTTCCTTATAAGCTATCATTTGAGATAAATGCAACTCAGCATGCCCATTGGTTCATAGGAGGCTTATTACTTCCCTTCTAACACACATTGTCCCAAAATACCTTAACTGACCTACACGAGGCCTTAAAATATGCCCTTTGCACTGAAGCCATTAGAAGTATCAACATAAGGATTAGTCACTTTATGGAAGCCTAGAATACTACTATGGAATATCAATTGGATAAGGTCACTATCAATAGTACTCACAATAATCGAAGAAGTATGTGGTGTGTTGATTGTGAAACTAAAGGTCACAATAGGAATAATTATCCCAGAAAGAGTATTTTTGTTGTGGTAAAGTAGTCCTATGAGATATTCTAAGAAGACCATGATGTGAGGGGTTTCCCCCTGCTTTAGCATGATACATAATAAAATGTATCTTTATATTATAAAATATGTGATGCATATGCTCATGATACCAATGATTGACACGTTATTTGAGATATTCATGAGGCATGCACACATGGTACTCATCAAACTTATGTTGCCAACAACCAAGATAATGGTGGATGTTGGTCTTATAGAGGTCATGGTCATGGATGCGAAGGTGCTTGCTTTCTACCTAGAACCTGCTACAAGTATAGATCTATAGAACATTACCAGCATGACTGCCCAGTTCATCTCATGCATGCTTTTTGTAAGAATGAGCATCATCTGGAGAAGTACATAGAATTGTATACCTTTATCACCAAGGAGTAGAATAAAAAGGGTGTTGGAATGATATGAATTAAAAAAACTCCAATTGCTCAATAGAGATCGTGACTTACTAATTCAACTAGTGCCAAGGTCAATATTATTATATGAAGTGGTGCTCCTTCCCAGTCTATTTCAAATCCACCTGCTAATAAGGTTTAATGGGAGGAACCTCATGCAAACCTATACCTAGATTCTCAATAAAAAAATAAGTGTTACATGACATAATGACTTTGGTGCAGGAGTTTCAAAGTGAAATTCAAGTCATTAAGGATAGAGATACTACTATGCATGTTAAAATGCAAAAAGATTGAAATATTCATGACTTTGCATGTGATGAGTTCCATGAGTTATGAAAATAACTTATTGATGAATAAATCATTCCCATTTTATGAAATTGGCTAAGTCATTAAACACCAAAGCCTATAGAAGATCATTGGTTGAACCATGAATGATGACAAGAGGCTCATATCCAACCTAGTAAGGAGGGTGATAAATAAATCTTGGTAAACATAACTATTGATGGTTAGATCATTCATGATATCCTAGTCAACATTGGCATAGAGGATAATGTACTCACTAAGGGTGCTTGGATAAAAATGGTAAGCCCTACTTTGCATCCCTCTCCTCATGTGTTGTTCATGGATAATAAGACTCATGCACTACCTATAAGCATTCTTAAGGATGACACCATTGACACTTTAGTTGTCACTTTAAAGGCTGACTTTGAATTAATTGAGTTGGATGAAAGTGATGATTTTATAGATATCTTAGGTAGCCCTTGGCGTTATGAAAACAATGTTAAATTGAGCTTCAAAAGGTGCTACATCAGTTTTGAAAATGATGATCAATGAATTATAATCCCCTTAGACCATACTCAATGACCTCTTTTATTGAGTTAGTTAACTCTAATGAGGACATTAATCACATCTATAATGTCACAGCTCAAGGAACTAAGCGTCTTGGTACTAGTCTAAATGGAATATTGTATTAGGTGGATGCACAATCTATCTTTGACGCTACTAGTAATGCTTGTGACTATTGGGTTCATGGCAAGTATGATATTACTAGATGAGTTTATGATGCCATTAGTAGTTTATAGGATTATCCATGCAAAAAACTTAAATGCTAAAATTTTGTTCACATTCTTCATGGACGTATTATAGTTGCACCACCCATGTGGTTAGATGAAACTCCTAGATTTCAAAGTGAGATATAATCTTGAGAGTATGTGCAGTGGTTGGAAGCTTTCTATGTGTTTGAAGATGAATGGATACACTTTATTATCCATATTTTTTAAGGAACAACTATTCGATGGTGAGAAACTCATCATCATAATTTGCTCATTTGGGATAAAATTTGCCCTGCTATGCACTATCATTTTCATCAGGATAATTGCATTACCTACACCTTAAGTTATGATGGAATTAGTGATGCATTCTATGGTACTTGATACACTTGGGCTAGAGCATGGTATGTACATCAAGAATGATGCTTGGGCACAAATTCTTGTAGTGTCATTATAAATAATATGATTTTGGATCTATCTTACTAATCTCCTCACATGGATTTATGCTTGATCTTGTAAGATATGCATCAAGCTATTGTAGGTGATCCAACGCTGGATGAAGACCACATAAAACATATACATGGCATGCATGAGGATAACTTATCCATTTTCCAAGAATATGATATAGAAGCTTCATCTTCTTCACCGATTGATTCTCAACTGGACCATGAATTAAGGAATAGATTCAAAAAGTTAAATAGAAGGTTGTGTACCAGGTTGATAAAGGTACCAGTTATGATCACCAGATCTATCCATTTCACTTGGATTTGAATACTGAGTATGGAGCATGTAATGTCTGAGACACCATACTGAATGACCAACAACTACATTTAGAGCCATATCAGATGATTCAGTGTAATATTGGCATAGAAGACATGTTAAAAATGGATATTATGGGTAATTATTGGTTTGATACTAAGATCTCCAAGGTTTTTGAACTATTAAAGTAGTATCAATATGTCTTTCCACAAAATTACACCAAGATGAAAGGAGTGCATTCTTCATTGGGTAAGATGCACATCAAGATAGTGGAGGGTACTTGAATATTCAAAAAGAGACCTTATCATATGAATCCTAATTTATGTTCCCAAATCAAGGAGTGATCTGAGCAACATTTTAGGTGACAATTTGGGTGACGCTTCTACCCCAATTGGTGGTATAACTTTCAGGAGCCATAACTTTTGCACCATAGCTCTGTTTGACTCCCCATTTGAACCATTGAAAAGATAAGAATGAAGGGAACATCATGAGATGACATGAGCTCCTCGATGGGTTTTGATACCTAAAAACCAAATGGAAGTGCCTCAATTTTCAATTTTAGTAGTGCAGTCTAAAAATAGTAAGTTTTTAAAAATAGTAATTCCTCAAATTTTGTATTGTTTTGAATCGTGAAAGTCAAACCACTTAATCTCCCTTGATATTAGTGACATTCCAAATCCTCTTCCTACCTTAAAAATGTGTATAAATGAAGATGTAACACAAAAAGGAAAGCAAACATCTCTTCTTAGAGATAGGCATATTTTAGATCTGCAAATTTGATCAATAAAACATCTCTTCTCAGAGATAGCATTATTACAATTGTGTTGTTCTTATTTTTTGAATTATATTTCAACCAAAGATTCTAAGTTTTAGATTAGTGGTATCAGAGTGGTTTGTCTTTAGAGTGTATGATCTTGAGGATGAGGTTAGATTATAGGAAGCTCAGGTGGAAAATAGAACCAACAGACTATTCGCCTATTCCCTCCAAATGACCTCAAATTATAGACAACATTGAGACATTTGATCCTTTCAAGGAAATGGTTAATTAAGCCCTCCAACAATAGAAAGCATAGATGATACAATAATTCACCCAAATTCTCTAACAAATCTTGATGGGAAATTCTATCTCCTCATCTGCAACCTCACATCTATTCAGTGCCCCAACACCCTTCAAGGTTTAGGTGAATTTTGATATCCCTACATTTGAAGGCAAAATCAATGTTGATTCAGTAGAAAATTGGTTAGATCAATTGTCATCTTATTTTTTTGTAAATGAATTCATCTATAAAGAGAAGATCACTTTTGTTGTTTTGAAAGCATCATTGCCTATCAAAAATTGGTGGAATGTGTAAAAGAAGAGATTCAATATGGATGATATTGGCCTTGAGGTGGAAGCTACTTAGGATGATTTCATAAAAGATATAAAGGAAGAATACTACCCCATTGGAACATATGATGATCTGTATATAGAGTGGAAACAACTTTGCTAAGATAAGGAATGGTCTGTTCAAGATTACACTGACATTTTTCATTCTCTTTTGTGAGATTAGGCATCCAAGAAAGTGAGAAACATAAGGTTCTCAAATATCATGGTGGAATACAATGGTATATATGGGGGGAGATAGAAATATTCAATTTGGAAACCTTCGATGAGGTGTACAAGTTCATGGTGAAGATTTAGTAGAAGCATGGAAGAATGAATATGAAGAGTCAACCTTTAAAATGGAAAAGTGACAAAGAAGGTCAAACATGAGGCCAAAATTAGAATAAAAAAGAAGGGAAGACTAGAAAATGGTGTGATTACCACAAATCTAGAACTCACTCCAAAGAAGAATGTCGAGCCATCAAGTCCCTACTTTTTGAGTCACAATCTTCAACATTTACTATTTTGCCTCATACACACCCTACAATCGAAGAGGATGAAGAAGAGATTAAGGATACTGAGCCTAATGCCATCGTTACTTTATCACAGACCCATGAGGAAAGGCTAGATGACAAAGAAAGGTTGTTTCACTCTAAGTTATGGGTGAAAGGTTAGTCTCTGCATTTCATTCTTGATAGTGGGAGTCAAAAGAATTTAATCTCTGCTAACATTGTGAAAAGCCTAAATATATCCATGAAGCCTCACCCAAAGCCATGCAGTATTGGATGGTTGAGTCTAGGGAGAAACCTTCGTGTCATCCACCAATGTCTTCTCTCATATGCAATAAAACCTTTCCAAGATGAGGTCTTATGTGATGTGGTCAATTTGGATGTTTGTGATGTACTTCTTGGTCAGCCATTCATGTATGATAGACATGGAATCTATGAATCAAGAACTTGAAGGATCACCCTCACTCTTGGAACATGGTGTTGTAGGGTACTAGAGATACCATCTTCTACATTTGTCCCCCTGATTAGTGCCAAGTTATTTGTTCTCATGGTGGTCAAGCCAAAAAATCTTAAAGGGTTGAGGTTGCAGCCCTAACTACACAAACAACACAAAAATAGAAGCAAATAGATACCAAGCTGAGGAAGTTCACAACCTTCCATCCATAGACTGATGGTCAGATAGAAATGGTGAACCATCAGGCCCAACATAGCTCCATAAAACATAATCCATTCCAAGTATGCATCAGGAATCAAATCAAAATACAACTGCTACACTTGATGATAAATCTTGATGCAATGGGGACCATTTATTCTCAAGAAGGGAGGAAAGATCTGAGCAACATTTTGGGTGACAATTCAGGTGACGGTTCTACCCCAATTGGTGGTAGAACTTCTGGGAGCCATAACTTTTGCACCATAGCTTCGTTTGACTCCCCGTTTGAACCATTGGAAAGCTAAGAATGAGGGGAACATCATGAGATGGCATTGGGCTCTACTTAGTGGGTTTTAACCCCAAAAAACCAAATAGAATTTCCCTAATTTTTAATTTTAGTAGTATAATATAAAAATAGTAAGTTTATAAAAATAGTAATTCCTCAAATTCAGTATTGTTTTGGATCATGGAAGTCGAACCACTTAATCTCCCTAAATATTGGTGACCTTCCACATCCTCCTCCTACCTTCAAAATATGTATAAATGAAGATGTAACCCAAAAGGAAAGCAAACATCTCTTCTTAGAGATAGGCATATGTTTGGATTTGCAAATTTGATCAATAAAACATCTCTTCTCAGAGATAACATTATTAAAATTGTGTTGTTCTTATTTCTTGAATTATCTTTCAACCAAAGCTTTTAAGTTTTAGATCAAGGAGGAGATTGATAGTATGTTACGTGCTAGAGTTTTCACTCCTATTAATGAGTTTTGAATGGGTGAGCCCCATGGTGATTAGTATCAAGAAGGATGACCACATTCATGTTTATGTACACTATTAGGTACTCAATGTTACTTGTGTAGCTGACCCTTTTTTGATGCCTTTCACTAAGGATATTTTAAGAGTTTCTAGGTGTGAGACTTATACCTTCAATAATGGTTTTTACAGATATCATTAGGTCTAGATCATAGAGAAAGATAAATCAAAAACCACCTTTATATTTGAATGGGGTTTAATCACTTACAATGTGATGCCCTTTAGGTTGAAGAATGCTTTAGCCATGTTCTCATTGATTGTGATAGAGGATTTTAAGGATTTTGTCCATTAATTCCTTCAAGTGTACTTGGATGATTAGACCATCTATGGTTTGGTGAAATATCAATGTGCCAATCTTTACCTTATGATTGAGCATTGTCAATAAATTTAAATTTCTTTAAATATGAAGAAGTGTGTTTTTGATACTTTTGTTGTTAAGTTGTGGAGCTAAAAGCTTCACTGATGCAAATGGATGAGGTTGCTGAGTGTTAGAGCAATCAACATCAGTCTGATCAACCGACATCGGTCATATTTAGCTACACAGTAATTGACATCGGTTATGGGTCGGCCGACATCGGTCAGACAAGAACCGACGTTGGCAACCTGTGTGTGTGTGTGTTTGCATGCGCTTCCAGAACTGGTCTAATTTTAGATGGACAGTTAGTTTGCATGTAAAAGACTAATTTTAGTCTTGAGTCTACATTTATAATTATTGTAATTGGGAAGTCTAATTATTGTTTTTATGAGATCTATTTAATAGACCCATGGGGTTGTATTGTAATTAAGGAAGGACAAGGAAGAGATCCTTCCAATTGTAAGATCAGTTGATCTGCAGGTAGCAAGATCAGGGGAGATCTACATGTTAAGTAAGATCAGTTGATTTACAAGTGTGAAAGATCAAAGGAGATCTACTTGGAGTACTTTGAGTACTTGGTGGACTGGCAGTATTGTTACTGACTAGTGGAGGGAACAACTCGGTTATTGAGTTGTGGTTGTAATTGGTTGAGAGAAAGAACTCTTGAGGGAGAATTACTATACGCCCAAGAGGTGTGGGAAGAGTGTGATTTCTTCATTGTATTTCCTTCTGGAAGAGTGTTAATACAAGATTGTATTGTCTCTCATATTCTGTGTTGTTTCTGAATTCTAGTTACTTATTACTTCTGGTTAAATTTCGTGTTTAGTTGCTTATATAAAGGTAATAAATTGTGCTCTTAATCCTAACAAATGGTATCAGATCTTGGTTAGGTACACTAACAGGTGGTCAGATTATGTTAAGTGTTTGTTGATTACAGGTCACTCACAGGGGTTTCTGTTTGAGTGGGAGTAAAGCAATGGCAGAAGAAACTATGCTAAGAATGGAGAAATTCAATGGCAAGAATTATCAATTATGGAGGATGTAGATAGAGGATTATCTGTATCAAAAATATCTATACTTACCGTTGGGTGGGAGTAAGCCCACATGTATGCTAGATGAAGAATGGAAGGTTCTTGACAGAAAGGCTCTAGGAGCTATAAGACTGACCTTGGTAGCTTCTGTGGTTTCCAACTTATCTCAGGCAAGGACAACGGTAGAGTTAATGGAATCTTTGGAAAATTTATATGAAAAGCCCTCAGCTTTGAATAAGGTATTTCTTATGAAGCAATTATTTAATTTGCAAATGCTGGAAGGTGGATCGGTATATAGTCATCTTAGTGATTTCCATGGTTTGGTAAACCAGTTAACTTCAGTCAAAATAGTTTTTGATGATGAAATTAAGGCTCTCTTAATCTTATGCTCTTTACCTGAAAGTTGAGATAGCTTGGTAATGGCAGTTAGTAATACTACGTCTGCTTCAAATATCTTGAAAGTTGATGATGTTGTTAGTGTAATCTTGAATGAAGAAATTCACAGGAAAAGCATAGGTGAGACATCAGGTAATGCTTTAAGTGTTGAAAGTAGGGGATGGCAAAGAGAGAAGAGCAAGCAAGGGAAATCAAGGTTAAAGATAGGTAGTGGATCCAAATCCAGGTATGGCAGTATAATCTGCTAGAATTGTGGAAAGAAAGGACATGCAAAGAAAGATTGTTGGTTGAAAGGAGATCAGCATGAAGATAATGAAGAAGCAAAAGATGTAGGTATTGTTGCACATGATGCTCTCATATTTTCTTTGGATAGTCAGGTAGAATCATGGGTTTTAGATTCTGGTGCTTCTTTCCATGAAACCCCAAATAGGGAATTTTTTCATGATTATGTCCATGGAGACTTTGGAAAAGTTCATTTAGGGGATGGTAAGCCTTGTCAAATTGTTGGCAAAGGAAAAGTGCAGCGGAAATTGTAGATAGGCAACATATGGGTGTTGAAGGATGTCATACATGTTCCCATCCTGAAGAGGAGTCTAATTTCTGTAGGAAAGTTGGGTGATGAGGGTTGCACAGTAACTCTCACAGCGAAATCTTGGAAAGTTTCCAAGGGTGCACTTATATTAGCAAGAGGTAAGAAAGTAGGTACACTTTATCTATCTACTTGTATTACTGATTCTCCTTCTGTTTTATCTACTTCAGCTGTAGATGCAAAGATGTGGCTCTATAGGCTTGGTCACATGAGCGAGAAGGGAATGGATGTTCTTAAGTCAAATGGCAAGCTTTCGGGTTTGAAAAGCATAGATCAAGATTTTTGTAAGCAATAGAAGAAAGTGAGGTTTCTTTAAACTGGGTCAACAAAGAAGGGAACTTCTATTGGAGGATCACAGTATTGCATAAAGAGGAAATCTGATGTTTTTGACAATGATAAGAACTGGAAAGCCTTGGTTTTCAAGGAGAAGATGATGGATAGAGATTAGCTCAAGAGGCTAAATAATTTTGAGTAGGGCAGTGTTGATTTGGATAAGGTTATGATCCAAAATGAGCTCACGGGTAAAAGTTATCACTCACAGGAAAACACAATTACCGACATCGGTCAGGTGAGAACTGACATCGAACAGGTAGGTATCAATGTCAGTCATGTGCAGACCAGATTCAGTGATGTCAGACAAGTGGACACTGACATTGGTCAGGGAATTGATGTCAGTAATTAGGAGGAATCGACATCGGTCGGGTGCAGACTGAGGTTGGCCAGAGGTGACTGACATCAGTCACTATTAAAATGGATTTTGGATAGACAACAAGTTGTCAAGGAGTCTCAAATGCCCATGAGGAGGATTGAAAGGGTAAGTAAGCCTCAAATTGATTATTCCCCTTCTTTAGACTACTTGTTGCTCACTGATGGTTAAGAACCAGGAAGTTTTAAAGAGGCAATGCAGGTAGAATCTAGGAAATAGTGGGAGCATGGCATGAATGAGGAAATTGATTCCTTGGAAGAGAACCAAATGGGAGATTTGGTTGAGTTGCTAGTCAGAAAGAAAGCACTAAAAAACAAATGGATTCCCAGGTTAAAGAAAGGAGAGAATGGACAGGTGAGACAGAAGGCCAGGTTATATGGTCTTGAGCAGGCTGTAGGATAATGGTGTTTAAGGTTTGACAGGTGTATGACAAAGCATGGATTTAGTCAATGTCAATGTTACCATTATGTTTATTTTACCAGGGTGGATAATATTAGCTACATTATCCTATTACTATATGTAGTGTATATGCTTGTTGTAGGGTCACACATGCAGGAGATTACTGAGCTAAAGGTAAAGTTAGTTCAGAGGTTTGCCATGAAGAATTTGGAAGTAGCAAAGAAATTCTTTGGCATGAGTATTTCTAGAGGATTATGTGAATAAGGTAGTGGAGAGGTTCAATATGCAAGATGCAGAACTGGTTAGCACACCTGTGGTTGGACAGTTCACAGAACAGTGTCCTAAATCACATGATGAGGTTGAGTACATGTGTACTAGACCTGATATTACCTAAGCAGTGGGAGTTGTCAGCAAGTCTATGGCCAATTCAGGAAAGGAGCACTGGAAAGTAGTTTAGTGGATTCTCAGGTATCTGAGAGGGACCAGCAGCAGGTATACATGCTATGCAGGGTCAAACACTTTTCTACATGGGTATGTAGATTCGGATATGGCAGGTTACTTGGATGACAGGAGAAGCACCATAGGATATGTGTTCACTATTGGTGGTACGGCGGTTAGCTAGATTTTAGAGATGCAGAAGGTTGTTGTAGTCATAGTGGCTAGCAAGGATAAGAACCCTATTGAAATATTAACAAAGCTGGGAACAAAGGAGAAGTTGAATCTTCATTCAACTTTTGTTGGTCTTCAAGATTAAACTTGAAGAGGGATACAAGCTAGGAAACAAAATTAGATGATGTACAGGTACAGGTATAGGTGTAGCTATTTATCTCCAAGTGGGAGATTGTTAAGTTGTGGAGCTAAAAGCTTCATTGATGCAAATGGATGAGGTTGCTGAGTGTCAGAGCAGCATGCACTTCCAGAACTGGTCTAATTTTAGACAGACAGTTAGTTTGAATGTAAAAGACTAATTTTAGTCTTGAGTCTATGTTTCTAATTATTGTAATTGGGAAGTCTAATTATTATTTGTATGGGATCTATTTAATAGACCCATGGGGTTGTATTGTAATAAAGGAAGGATAAGGAAGAGATCCTTCCAATTGTAAGATCAGTTGATCTGCAGGTAGCAAGATCAAGGGATATCTACATGGTAAGTAAGATCAGTTGATTTATAGGTGTGCAAGATCAAAGGAGATCTACTTGGAGTACTTTGAGTACTTGGTGGATTGGCAGTATTGTTACTGACTGGTAGAGGGAACAACTCGGTTATTGAGTTGTGGTTGTAATTGGTTGAGAGAAAGAACTCTTGAGGGAGAATTAATATATGCCCAAGAGGTGTGGGAAGAGTGTTAATACAAGATTGTATTGTCTCTCACATTCTGTGCTGTTTCTGAATTCTAGTTACTTATTACTTTTGGTTAAATTCCGTGTTTAGTTGCTTATATAAAGATAATCAATTGTGCTCTTAATCTTAACATTTTTTAGAATTTTGTTAGGCCATGTTATTTATAATGATGGAATCCTAGTGGATTCAATTATGATTGTAGTCATTATTCACCTTCTAGTACTAACCACCCAGGGTGAGGTTCACACATTCTTACGGCATATGGCTATTAAAATTTCATTTAGGGATATGCTAAGATTTTAGTGCCACTATAGGAACTGGTTAAATATAAAAATCAATTCATATGGATAAATGCTCACTAATAAGCATTTTTAGCACTTAAGGATAAGCTAGCCACTACCCCCATTCTCTAGTTGCCATACTGGAGGAAGCCCTTTCATGTGCATGTTGATGCTTTAGGCATGGAAATGGGCATTATCCTTGCTCAAATTGGTGAGGGAAATCTTGATCATCCTATCTACTTTGTTAGTTGGTAGCTCATTCCATCTGAATGAAATTACTCAACTACAGAATGCAAAGCCTTATCCATGGTATATGTGCTTTAAAAGTTCCATTAGTATTTGTTGGCCACCCCTTTAATATTATTTATAGACCATGAAACATTGAAATACCTCATGAATAAGGCAATGTTACATGGATGCATTTTCTAGTGGATTGTGTTCATTTAGAAATTTCATTTTTTTATGATGGTGAAATTAGGTAAGGCTAATTATGGACCCAATCACTTATCATGCACTAAATCTAGTAAATTGGCACGTGTCATTAAGGATGACCTACCTGATATATATATTTTTCAATTCACGTATGCGCTTGAGGAATTGGAGGATATCACAACTTTTATTAATACATGTTAAACACAAACCTAACTCAACACTCATGAGAAAAAGTAGTTGATTGTTTATTTTACTCCTTTCTAGCTCATTGGGTGTGACCTTTATAAGCTTGGATGGGATGAAGTATTATGCCACTACATCATACAACATGAGCAAGTTGAAGTTCTTCATAGGTTCATGAAGGTGTCATCGGAGGACATTATCTTAGTGACACTACATTGTAAAAGGTTTTATTAGCTAGGTTGTGGTGGCATACTTTGTCTAAGGATGCTAAAGATTATGCATGCTAATGCAATATTTATCAGCACGTGGGTAAAACAAATTGAATGGATGTTATGCCCCTTCATTTGATACATTCTCATGAACCCTTTGATAAATGGGCTATTAATTTTATTGGCCACATTACTCTAGTGGGGAGGCATATTGGAGCACACTATGTCATTAACACCACTGATTACCTCACTTGTTGGGATGAAGTAGCACCAACCTAAGATTGTATTACCTCCATTACTGCTGGATTTATTTGGGAGAATATTATTACTAGGTATAGATGTACATTAAGTTTGACTAACAATCAATTAACTCATTTCCTTAATGAGATAATCCACATCTTTTTGGCTGAGTTCATGATTGTGCACCATAATACTACACCTTACCACCCTTAGGCCAATGGTACAACTAAAACATTCAATAAAATCTTGGGTCATACATTGACAAAGATTTGTAATATTGGTTGCACTAACTAGGATGATCACATTTATACATTATTATGGGCATTTCAGACCATATATAAATGGTTGAACAAGAGTACTCATTTTAATTTTATCTTTGGTACCAAATTCATTCTCCCAATTGAGTTTATTATACCTTCTATACATTTTGTGTGTGTTGGCTGGTTGGATGATGAGGAATATTTGAAAGTATGCCTAGATGCTTTACTTTAGTTGGATGAAACCTGCTTTCCATTGTATTGGAGTCAAGGAGTAGAGAAAAAAAAAAAAAGGCTTGACATGATAGACATATTAAGAATAAGACTTTTTATCTAGGTATGCATGTATTGGTTTATGATTCCAAGTTGGCCAGCCACTCAGGTAAACTTTGCATCCATTGGGATGGCCTATTAATTATTCATAGTATTCATCCCACAAGCATGTGTAAGTTGAAGCGGCTAGATGGCTAGTTCCTTCCAAGCCATTTCAATGTTAGTTGACTTTACCCTTACCATTCTAAATGATGTTTCCCTTTTGTTAATGTTGACAGGCCGAAGCCACAGGCGGACGGCTGAAGGCCGCCCGAGGGCGGCGGATGCCCAGCCCCCGCCCGAAGGTGGTGGAAATGAAAAGCCCACCACGGGCGGTGAACGCCCAGCCCCCGCCCGAAGGCGGCGGAAATGAAAAGCCCGCTCGAAGGCGGCAGAAATGAAAAGCCCGCCCGAAGGCGGCGAAATGAAAACCTCGGCCCACGGCGGGAAAACAAAAAGTGCCGCCCTCAGGCAGTGAAATGAAAACCCCCGCCCACGGCGGGGAAAGAGAAAGAGCTGCCCATGCAGCGGACACCAAAAGGGCCGCCCACATGCAGTAGGCAGAAAATTTGCTGCCCACAATAGACAGTGACAAAAAAGGCCTGCAAAACACAAGAAAAGACCCACCCAGCTGCTAGAGTAGACTGACACGCAAAATGAGGCATCAAGCATGGTCTTGGCAGACTTATGACATCATCAATAGTGTTTTCCCTCTTCCCAATGAAACTTCTCTTGGCTCTTCTGATATAAATACGCAGACTTGGTCATTTTAAAGGATCTTCTCACACTTTTGTAAAGAGCACTGCTCTCCAAATTTTCCACCTGAATCAATAAAAGATAGTTTTTACCTCTATTTGGATGGATTGTGTAGAGTATGGCTTGAATGTTAATCTATGTCCAGTCATTGTCTCTTGATGCTCTCACAGGTTCAACACCAGCAAACCTGTGATCTACAAAGTGCCACTGTCTACTGCTGCCAGGAGTAGAGTTCTATTTTGGAGGTATAGAATAGGTGAGGTCACTTACAGTGTGTATTTCTCAGCACCTTGGTGAGTCCCTGTTTCATGTGCTTTCCATAAGAACTTCCCTGTCATCCCAGAGACCTGGTCTTTTCTGCCAAATCTGAGTGTATGTATGTTTTGTTTGGTCTGAGTGTGGATGTGGGAAGGTCACTTTCATTTTTGGTGTATCACCTCTTTTAGAGTAGGCTGTTTGTTTTCATGCTTTTTTCTCTCTCCCTTTTCATCCCCCCCAGTATATCTATATATCTATATTTTTGCACTGCCTAAAACAAACAAGATACATCAGAGGGAACTAGCCCATACCTAGAGACTCTCCTCTCCTGCTTCGCCGTCCCACAGGCGAGAGAGGGGTTTCCATGTTGCGGGGAGAGGGAAGGAATCCGTTCTCCTACCACTGGGTGCACTTTCTAGCGTCAACAGTTAATAAGGTGCATGCCACTAGTTTAGTTTACTATTTTGGTTTGGTTTTCAAGAAGGCATGGCATTGGTTACACACCCTTGTTTAGGTTTATATCAACAGTTGGTTCTTTCTTATTTTATTTTTCATATTGTGGAAGACCATAAACATATTTTGGTATGGGGTAAGAAGTGTGAAAGAAGTAAAACTACAACGTGCAAAGGAAATAGTGGAAGGTAATGCATGCAAAAAAAGGGGCACGTAAGTGGAAGTGTATAAGGACAAGTGGATATGTAGGATGAAATACATAACTTCTATGAAGAGTCAATATAAACAAAGGAGTTTTTCAACTTGGAAATGGAAATTTTAAAAATTATTTACAACTATTATGCACTTTGAGAAAAGTGTGGGATGGGATAGATGTGTTAAATGTGATAAAATCATGTGTAATGACAAGTGTGCCAAATGTAATTATGGTAATATTGTTATAGGCATTAAATGTGTGAAATGATGGATGAGGTCATGGGGAAGTAAATGTGGATTAACCCTTGAAGCTATAAAAGGTTAACCAATCATCATTTTTACACTTTACTATTGTTAATTCATGAATTTATAGAGCCAAGAAGAGCATTTTCCAACTACCATAGGAGAATTTGTCAAATTTTAGTGACCAATTTGAATATTATGGAGTAAGGTGATCATAGTGAATAAATAAAGTGGTAGAATAGTGATTGGGGATGTGTAGATTGAAGGAACTAAGAATTGAAGGTGTCGATGTCTACCATTAGAGGATGTTAAAGCAGGAGAGATGAGGGAGTTAAAGTAGTAATCATGTATTCATTCGAGAGGGTTAGATGGCCACATGTCAACCTTTAGGCTCCTTAAAGGGTGATGTAACCAAATAAGAAGGCCCAATATAGCAATCCCTTGTAATTCATGAGGAAGAAGAGTTTGAAGGTGTAGGAGTACAACCAATTTTAATAAGAGAAGAAGTACCTAATGAATTTGACATGCATGAGGAAACATTGCCACAACAGATTGAGAGAATGAACAAGAAAGAATATAAGATTTCAAATGAGGCAAAAATGAGAGAAGAAACATCACCTCCACCCCTAGTATTGATTAAAGAGATGTAGTATATTGAATCAGTGTTGCATGCAAAGAAGTTGGAGTCTAATGTGCCAACTTGCCAAGTTTTTGACTACAATCACTACCAACCAGGGAATGAGGTGGAGTTATAGCATGAATATTGGGTTGAGCAGTAGAATACCTAAAATAAATTTGTTTGTGACCTTATCATTTTTAATAAACTCAATGATGTTAGACTTTTTCATTTATTTAATCTACCTTACTTTAGGAAACCTATGGAGATTATGAGGTTTCTTATCTCACATGTACATGAAGATTACTTTTATTTTATAGGGCACAGGATGAGGTTCACATCCCAAAGAGTTAGAAAAGTTATAGGTCTAAAATTTTTAGGCACTAATCTAATTGGATATTTTGAAGATCATGAGGAAATTGAGAAGACTACGATGGAACTTGAATATAAGAAGCAAGGCCACAAAATGTTTACATCTAGTCTTTAGGATATCGCCCTTCAAGTGGTTATGCACTTTGCTATGACCAAGGTTGGAGGTGTAGATATATGGAAGGATGTAGACATGGCACACTTGTATGTTTCCCATTAAATAACCCTTTGGGTCAAGTATAATTTTTCATAATATTTTATTGAGAAAATTGTTGTAGATGTAGAGAAGGCCCACTGCCTACCTAATCAAAAATGTGCTTAGGGAATTATTCTTTTATTATTGGTGTTTGATGAAATTGGCATGCCAGAGAACTCAAGTAGTGAGTTTAAGTGGGATTACCCTCTAAAAAGTAATTCTCCAGTGGAAGGTTTAAAGCATTCACATGCCTTAGTGCTATAATCCATACTCATAAAGCTAAGATGAAGGGATGATATGATGGAATGAAGTAAGCCTTTGGAAATGAGTGGCATGTAACCAAGGATTTAACTACTCAACTAAGAGACCAAAATCAATTTTCATTAAAACAACCTTATTCTCTAGCATGTATACATAAGAGCCCCTTAGATGACTTG
The DNA here is from genome assembly GCA_037957365.1 of Torreya grandis. Lineage (NCBI taxonomy): Eukaryota > Viridiplantae > Streptophyta > Pinopsida > Cupressales > Taxaceae > Torreya > Torreya grandis. The sequence continues at coordinate 3,448,499 of JARHVA010001016.1, forward strand.
TCTAGATGGTTAGGTTTCCATATGATTTCATTGCAAGGTATTTAATGAATGTTATCAATAATATATATGATATGCATCTCATAAATATTGATGTTAAAAATATTGATGTTGAGACTCACACTCTTCATCAAATGTATGTTTATCTAGGGAAAAAGGACTATAGAAAGAAAATAGATTCATATAATACTGAATTCAATTCCTAACAAATTTTGGTCAGGGATTATATTAATTTATTGTTTTATATTTTGAAGCCATGAAAGAGGATATTGAGGAGTGCTAAGGATAAAAAAGAAACTATTCTACCCCTACCAAAGATTGGGAATCATTGGAAGCAGAAGAGGTTGGGGTATGATGCTATCACAAGCACTCCACCTGAATAAAATAAATGATAAAGGACTTCCCCTTTGTCATCAAAAGATAACATGCATTCAGGTCAATCATAAGGCCCTGATTCTACTACGCATAAATTTGTTCCTCTAGAACAAGATACTTTGGTGCCTAATAATGGTGACCCTAAATATAAGGTAAAAATACCAAAAGTAACATCAGTGAGGGGACCTTCCCCTAAGGAATAAGAGGAAATATAAGAGACACCATATCTAGATAAGGATCCCTCACTAGCACCACATGAAGAATCCACCCTTAATAAAACACAAGTGGATGTTGAGAGTCTCACTAGTGAAGAGGGGGATGACATAAACATAAATTTGGGCATGCGTGATCTTGATGCAGGTCCAAGTCACTAGGTAGAGGATTCAAATGTATAAATTCTTTAGTGTGATCCATCTAAAGGGAAGGAACCTATTGATAAATCCACACAACAAAGGTCGGTGACTACTAGTGCAACCTGACCCTTCATGCCTAGTATCAACAAGGTGTACCAAAAAAAGACTTATTTATGTTGGAATATTTCCATAAGGAAGACTCAATTGAGTAGACTCGATAATAATTATATTTTTATAATGATATTTAATGAAGAGTGCTAATGTGACTTACCTTCAGAGAGCATTATTTGGGTTCAAGGAGAGGTGGATCTTTCTGATACAATTTGGGTGGATCCTCAAATGTGCACAACATCTCAAGAAAGCATGACACTATTGAAATTTACTCATGAGGTGGCAAGGAAAAATTCCTTGTAGGAATTTGATGTAAACCATCTTCAGAGGAAACATCAATAGGCCATTTTTTTCTATCGTAACGAGTGCATAGAAAAGATAAAAACTAAAGAGGAGGTAGGAGAGCTCAAACACCAACTAAAAACAACAATGATGATTAGAGTGAAGAACCTAACACTATGAAAGTCTATTTTAAAATAAGAGTTTCCCCTTGTATATGGATTACCTCTTTCTAGTGAGGCTATTGATAAGTTGGGAACCCTGGTGGAGCTATTGTTGAAGTAATGTAAAGACCAACCCAATCCCTAACATGAGAAAACTTGGGTGATGGAGCATTTTAATGAGGCCATAAAAGTATGTAATATATTTTTGAATAGATTTGGTGATATAATTCCCATCCTTAATGTGGTTTTTACTAAACTATCATGGCCCAAGAAAATTTTGGAAGTACAACTTCAAGCAGAGGAACTTCAACGCCAACAGTTGGCCAAGAGTGCATTAATAATAAAAGATCGAGTTGAGCTCACCAAATAATTTTAATATGTGGAGGACATAGAAAATAAAATAAGCACTCACCATCAAGAGTTGAATTTCAATTTTGTTGTGCTTTAAGGATAATTTTAAACAAAGGTCGCTTCATTGGAAGACATTCATAGATATGCTTCTGCATCACTTGAACATTTAACCATTCAAGCAGGCGACTTTTTAGAGAAAGTCAAGGAGACTAAGAGTATTAATAAGGAATCCAAATCAATCAATTCTAAGATCCATAATGCATTAAATCATTAGGAGGGAGTGAAGCAACAAGTTACATAGATGGGACCTGAGTTTTTGGCAGAGGTACTTGAAAAAAATGCATAGTCTAGGATAGAATATGGACTTAGTGTGGGGTAATGTTGGGCCCTCAATTTTTAATAGATTTTGGATAAGTAATTTTGGAATACCATGGCATGAAAGACTATGGTGGGGAAGACCATGGCATGGAAGAGCAAGTCATGTGGAAAAAAGAAGCATGATAAATAGAGAACCCAAGAATGTAGGATTCAAATATTAGCAAAAGAATTAGGAAAGGCATGGAAAGTAGAGACGATTAGGGAGAATTTCACATGAGCATAGGAAAAGAATAATTCAAGTATGAATCAAGCACTGGCTCATGGGAAGATAGGTGCATGGTAATGAGGATCTAGCATAGAGATCATAGAGGGGAAGTTAGGCCTGGGTCCTTATGAATTCATTGTAAATAGCTTGCCATGGCTCATTTCTATTAATGGTCATTGATGAGTCATATTTTTTTGTATTTGTATTTTTGTAACTAAATGGTTAGGGTAATCCATGTATAAATACCCCCTTATTTTACTTAGTATTGTTGTTGATTATTGTAATTTTGAAATAGTTTTAATTTTGACATAACTTATGAATGTAATGAAAAGAAACTCATGTTTATGAAATACTTGTGTAATCTATTCTTGATTATAATGGAGTTAATATTGTTATGTTACCAGTTTACATCTAGCTTATTTTTATTTGGTTAATTAGTAATTAAATACTTAAGAGTTAGACACGAAACTATGTATGAGTTTAGAACTAAGTGCTTGTTTGAGCATGCTAGATTAGGAAAGTAAATGAATACACCTTCATGTGACAAAACCCATGAGAACCAATCTTGAGTTGCATGCTTTGGGTGGGTGTGTGAGAACTTTTTTTTGTGTGAAATGTTGGTGTGCTAGCTCATATGAACTCTTATTTTCTTAGGCATGCAACTAGGGAAAAGATATGCTAGACTAAAAAAAAAGAGCCCAACAGTGCCCTAGGCTATCTCTACCCTTTTAAACTTATATTTACAAAACTAGATTATAGGGTTAAAAATTTGGTGAACCTGACGTGATAGATTCCAACATCCTAGGGTTTCATGTTTTTGTGATGGATTTTCATATTTGAAACTTTACCCTCCTCTAGTTTCCAAGTGTTCATATGCTTGCAAGTTAATTCTTATTTTATTGACACATTTTAACATCCAAACATATCCATTTAAAAATTTCTCAGAGGTATTTTCTACTCTAGTATACTAAAAAACCTATTTTTGTTTGTCAAAATTTGGTACACTTTTTTCAATTTTTTCAATTTACTATTTTTATTAAAAAATGACATACAATGTGAGTGGTGTACTTATTTTCTAATTAATATATGGGTTTCATAAAAAATAATATTTTGGTCAAAAACATGTCTAAGATATCTAAAATAAATTTATGTTTTATTAAATTTGTTGATTATTTATTGAGAATATTAAGTGTTTTTACTTATGAAGCATTCCACATTATTTGGCCTATTTATGATTCATAATAGATCAAATTTTAAATCCCTCAATTTTTTTTCATAATTATTTTGGTATAAGAAAACCCCTCATTTTTTGTCAAAATATTGTTCAGATTTTATGAATTTAACATTTTTCTATTTTTAATAAATTTAGACCTATAGGTTGTATACTGTACGTTTGTTTTCCTATTTTTTTGGGTTCATCTCATTTCTTATTTTTATATAAAAACCTATCTTATATTAAAATAAAATGATCCAATAGTTTAAAATTATGATATCCTTATTGTATCCTTATTATATCCTTATTTATATGTCTCTTCTTTCTTTTTCTCATAACAATTTTTAGAAGATTTAAAATGGATAAAAAGGAACTTATTCTTCCTTATAACACTAAGGAGGGTGATATACATCATCCTTCTAATTAGGTCCATGTTATCACTCTTTCAAGGGGTAAGGTAGATGGTATGTATATGCATGTTCAATTTGAAGCACCTTGGGTTTGTGCTTGTGAAGCTTTAAAATATCAATTCATCATTATGATAAATTCAATAAAAGAGTGGTAAAATAATTTTAGTTCAAAGATAACATTTTTGGAAAATTAGAGTACATGCCTACAAAATCTAACACATGCTAGTGTTAATCATGTATTTGTATCCTCATCTACTTATGTGGTTTCACATCCAAATGAAAAGGTACAATAGAATACATCTAAAACAAGTGATTCAAAAAGTGACCAAAAATATATTATGAGTCCAAGTGAAATTCTAAGAGAAATTATTTGAGACAAAGTGATTAAATTACCTCCTCCACATCCTATACGGTGATACAAATATTACTATGCATATCATAAAATGCATGGGCATCATATAAATGGTTGTTTTGCATTAAGGAACAAAATACAAAGTCACAAAGGTAGTGGTGATCATATCATTGATATATCAACCAAGAAAACCACTCACATTATGAGTACCTCTCCTAAAACACAAGTTCCAAAACAACAAATGTGGGTACCAAATACAAATTCAAAGCAAAAGAATAGTTGAAAATATCAGACAAAGAGCAAGAAAAAGGTACAAAAAGAATAATAAAATCAAGAAAAAGATACAAATTTCTCTCTCAATAATGATACTTAGTTTTCCAAACAATATGGTTTTGGAATGTAATATTTACAAAACTTTGGTTATAATGGTCAAGGCTTGGGAAAACATTTCCAAGGCATCACTCATCTTATTTTCACATCTGATCAGAATGACCATCAAGGCTTGGGATATATTCGAAATACTAATGTGAATCATCCAAAGATGTGTATCCCTTTTTTTAAAGCAAAAGAGCAAGAACCTACAAATTAAAATGAGGTACACAAGGTACAATTCCATAGAAAAACAAAAAATGCATTCAAAGGGTAATGTAAAATGTGTGCCTTCATATGAATTAATTAGCAATCATTCCTCAAATTATAAAATCATTAAACCTTACATATATGGTAAACAAGGTCAAAATATCATAGTTGACCCAACTTGTGGATTCAATATATGTACTTGGGAATTCTTTACATTTTTGGGATATAGCTTAGAACACGTGAATAAAGTTACTACATCTAATTTATGTGTTGGATCTATCCAATGTAATGTCACACTTAGATCAGAATCATGCTCCATTTTACTGTATATTAGTCCATTTTTGACCAAATATAATGCCAAACTTGGCAAACCATGGTTATGAGCAACAAAAGAAAATATATCTTAAGCAAAGACAACAAGTATAAACTTATCAAAAGAGCATGATACACTTTTTGATTTTGCTATGTACACATAAGACACATGTATCTCATGAAATATTATTCATTTACCACTCCTTAATTATTCTCATACTCCTCTTTAGATCATTTGGTAGCTTATATAATCTCCAAATATTCGAAACATACCAAAGATACAAAAAAAAAATAGAAAACTTCAAAAATCCAAAAATATTTTAAACATAATTTACATGTTCTATTATCTCATTGGCATATATGTTTTTGGTTCCATGTTGGTATATATCATTTCATTTCATTCTATATAACCCTATTTCACGCATCTTTCAAGTGTGATACAAGCATGCACATATACATTATCTATGCACTTTCAGATGTTGGGCATTTCCTCTACTCAGGTCATTTGGACATTGGGGGCATATGCTTCTTTGATCATGATACATCCAAGTTATATCAAATATTATATGATCACTTTACATTATCATATTTGAGCTTATGTAATTACACATGCCTTTATTCATACCTATATTTTTCACAGTGTACTTGATATGCTATGTACTTAATGTTTTTTACTAACACATATACCCAGGTACTAGTATGATATGTTAATGTTAGTTACTTATACTTTTACTTTATGCACTTCTTTGAATGTCTTGTTTTCTTATTTGAATATGTTTTATTGTTTGTGGTCTCCATGCCTTTGTTTTCCTCTTCGATAGTTGAATATATCATTTCTTATTGTATGAATATTTGAATATGTCATTCTTGTGTTTGTGGATATTTGATTAAATCATGCCTCTTCAATTATACAACATTTGACTAAGTCATGTCCTTTAAATATGTTTTTTTAATAAATAAAAACTCATTTTTGTTACTTGATTTTGTATTTCAATTTTTCTTTGTAGTCATCTGTGAAAATAGATTAAAAATAGTATTAAACATATAAAAATTAATTGAATAATTCATATTTATATTTTCATCTATCTTGGATCAATTATACTAATGTTTTTATTGTTTGCATACATTTTTTATGTTTATGAAACTTTTTTTGAATATATCATGCTTCATAAATTTAAAAAATAACTCATTAAAATAAATTAAACAACTAATCCAAACTTTTATATGAATTAAAAAACAATATGTAAGTTTTAAATTTGAATCAATCCAATTCTTAAACCATAAACAAAGTATTTATCCATCATATTCTTTTCATAATTAAATTACTACCAAGTTCAAGTTTGAATCAATCTCATTCTTAAAAACCATAAACAAAGCATTTATCCATCAATTTTTTTAACTAATGAAATTACTACCAAGACAAAAATTGTTTGTGTAAGTTGTAATTTTGAAATGGAAAAGAAAGTCGTAAAAAATAATTTTTATTTATTAAGAAAAAACACATCACGGACATGACATACAAGAAAGTATGGATAAGACTAATTTTATTTTGTATTTTTCATATTTATTTGCTAAACAAGTTTTCCTCAAAGTATTTCAGGATCATTATTTTCCTAATCCATTTTACAAGTTGTTTCAAAAGAAAAAAAATTGGCATAAAGGTTTTTAGCATTCAGTTTCTTATCATTTAATTTGAGATTTACATTTTTTTTTGGAGATTGAATTTTTACATAATTTTTTTAATTAATTTGTGTGTATTAATGATTTGAAATATGTTGTGTTGAGCTTATATTTAATCTTTATGTAAAATTTATTTTATATTCACATTTTATTATTTTAAATATTTTATTATTTTATAATATATATTTTTATAACGAATTTATAAAAGTGTTGAACCTTTTGAAGATTAGATTAGATATCTATTTCATATATATTCTACTATTTACTTTTGTAATATATTAAACTTTTGTTTTTAATTGTTCATAGATATTATGTTTATACTATTTAAGTCATTAAATTAGTTTGTTTTGGAATTGGGTTGTCCATTTTAAAATAAGATTAAATTTTTGTTGTAAATTTATTTGGGTATTTACTTTACTATTTATGTATTGGTTTTAGTTTCTGTTGACGCTGGAAAGTGCACCCAGTGGCAGGAGAACGGATTCCTGCCCTCTCCCCGCAACATGGAAACCCCTCTCTCGCCTATGGAACGGTGAAGCAGGAGAGGAGAGTCTCTAGCTATGGGCTAGTTCCCTCCGATGTATCTTGTTTGTTTCAGGTAGTGCAAAAATATAGATATATAGATATACTGGGAGGGATGAAAAGGGAGAGAGAAAAAAACATGAAAACAAACAGCCTACTCTAAAAGAGGTGATACACCAAAAATGAAAGTGACCTTCCCACATCCACACTCGGACCAAACAAAACATACATACACTCAGATTTGGCAGAAAAGACCAGGTCTCTGGGATGACAGGGAGGTTCTTATGGAAAGCACATGAAACAGGGACTCACCAAGGTGCTGAGAAATACACACTGTAAGTGACCTCACATGTTCTATACCTCCAAAATAGAACTCTACTCCTGGCAACAGCAGACAGTGGCACTTTGTACATCACAGGTTTGCTGGTGTTGAACCTGTGAGAGCATCAAGAGACAATGACTGGACACAGATTAACATTCAAGGCATACTCTGCACAATCCATGCAAATAGAGGTAAAAACTGTCTTTTATTGATTCAGATGGAAAATTTGGAGAGCAGTGCTCTTTACAAAAGTGTGAGAAGATACTTTAAAATGACCAAGTCTGCGTATTTATATCAGAAGAGCCAAGAGAAGTTTCATTGGGAAGAGGGAAGACACTGTTGATGGTGTCATAAGTCTGCCAAAACCATGCTTGATGCCTCATTTTGTGTGTCGATGCTCTCCTCATTTTATGTGCCAGTCTACTCTAGCGGCTGGGTGGGTCTTTTCCTATGTTTTGCAGGCCTTTTTTGCCGCTGTCTGTTGTGGGTGGCAAATTTGCCGCCTGCTGCATGTGGGCAGCCCTTTTGGTGTCCGCTGCATGGGCGGCCCTTTCTCTTTCCCCGCCGTGGGCGGGGGTTTTCATTTCCCCGCCTGAGGGCGAAGATTTTTGTTTTCCCACCGTGGGCGGGGGTTTTCATTTCGCCGCTTGAGGGCGGCACTTTTTGTTTTCCCGCCGTGGGTGAGGTTTCATTTTCGCCACCTTCGGGCGGGCTTTTCATTTCTACCGCCTTCGGGCGGGCTTTTCATTTCCACCGCCTTCGGGCAGGGGCTGGGCGTTCGCCGCCCATGGCGGGCTTTTCATTTCCGCCGCCTTCGGGCGGGGGCTGGGCGTCCGCCACCCTCGGGCGGCCTTCAGCCGTCTGCTGCTTGCGGCTTTGGCCTGTCAACAAATTGGCAACTCACAGGGGAAGCGTGCCTGCTATGCTTAGGACCTAGTTGCCTCTGAATATCCATTGGGTGCGGAGTCGGATGGTGACTTTGAAGAGAGTTCACAACAGCTTTCGAGATCTCAGAATCAAATACACAGAATCTACCCCCAATGAAGGGAAACACACAAGGCTAAAAACAACTACCTGTGCAACTGCACCTAGGGAAAACAGGGAAAACAACTGAAAGCAAACTATTATATATAGTTAACCAGGAATGTTTGCATCCCTCCTGGATCGAAGGAAAAATTTCTTAAGTCCCCTTCTTGGTGAGGAGAATTATCGTGGCAGGCAAGTAGCTGGAAGAGAATGAGATTTGGTGACTTGCTCCTCCTGCTTGTCACCTGAGTTGGCTGAAAACTGAGGGGATCAAAATCAAACATGCCTCTGACATATATGTATTCTGATTGTTTCGAGAGACATGTTGGATGTTGGTCCTTCAAATTGGTGCTCCTCACCAAGAAATCAATGGCTGTCAGCTCATCACCGTAAGCCTTCTAATCTGCATAATTCTTCTGCAATGTATCATGGTCCAATTTGTTTCCTTCTGCCTCGCTAAAAACTCTGTCAGACTCGTCCTCTGCTTCCTCTTAGCCTTCTTGAAGAAGGGCGAATGTGGTGATGTCTAAAAGGAGCTCACAAAATGATTGTTCATCCCATAGAACATCACTTCCTTGTTTAAAGCTCAGTTCTTCAAGGCATTCCTCCATGAAGACAGACTTCTCCTTTTCCTCTTTGCTGATCAGGCTCTCTAGATTTTCAAAAATATTCTCCTGATCCTCCTCTAACTCAGGCTCTTCAATGTAGTCGATCTCATCATCAAAGCAGCAAGGAAGTTCATCAATCGGAGGAGAAGAGAGCTTAACATGCATTTGTTCCTCTTTGAATTGCTGGAACATCCGCATATACGCAAGGCCTGCATCTTCTCCACTGCTGATAAGGTCTTCACAAAGAGTATCAATGATGATTTATTCTTCGTTGTCACTCATAACAGCCTCCTGAAGACTTGCAGATTGGATCTTTTGCCCCTCACCTGTCTCTTGCAAAACAGGTTCTTCTTCGAGAAGGGACGAAGTGGAGAAAACATGTGGGACAGGGGGCAGCCCTTGAGCTAGAATCGAATGATTCTCCTCCCTCCACTTGGTCAACACTTCATCAATATCAGGCACGCCCTGATAACTCTCTTGGAAATGTGTAAGTGGGGTGTGTTCAGACATAGAATGCGCTATTTGGTCTGAACCATCCATCACACATTGGCTGAGGGAACTCTCTCTGAATTCCAAATCTGCTATTCTCTTGCCCAGATCTTCTTGGAAAAGCTTTTCCTGGAGGCTGCCAGCATCATCATAGGCAGGCACAGCTTCAGCGCCTTCAAGGTTTTGAGAAAAACCTTGCTTTTCTTCTTCCTCTTTGCTGCCCCATGATTCCACTGTCTTCCCCCAATTCAAGATCTCTGAATTTGAGTTCTGCTCCTGTGAACAGGCAGCAACTTCATTTTCCACAAGGACCTGAGGCTCTTCCGCAAGGTCTGAAAAATTAACTCCTTTTCAAGGAGTAGCTTCATCCTAGCCTCTAAGTCCTCAATTTGTTTGGCTAGGTTTTCCTGGAAGAGTCTTTCTTGGAGGTGGCTAGCATGATCCTCTTCAAAGCTTTGAGCTGGTCCTTGGCATTCCTTCTTCCAACTCAAAATTTGCACATCATGCTGGAAAACTTGGGGAGGCTGAGAAATGCAAGGAAAACACTGTTGGTGCATTGGAGGAGCCTCTAGAAGAGGGACGTGCTGGCTGTTATTATTCTCGATGGAAGATTCCTAATCTAAGGAGTTGAAAAGATCGATCTCCATGGGAGGTTGCTCTGATGCCATTTGGCGTTAGAAGGCCAGGCGCACGAGATTGGGAGCAGCTGTATTTGATGAGCTGGAGTGAGCAAGTGTTATTTGGTAAAATGGATTTGGTGTAAAAGAGGAGTTTTTCTTCAGGGTAGGAGGGGGCACGCAAGGCTGGCTGCCTTGAAAAGATGGATTTCTCCATTTTGGCACCTCTTCTTTCATGGATTGTATGACTTGCGCTTGCCTAAACAAGCACTCCTCTTTATACATCAGCTCCTGTTGATATTTGTACTGCTCTTCCAGCCTGTCGATTTCTTTTGTCTGCTTCTCAAAATCCAACGCCACCTCCCTTATTGTTGCAGGGCAACTAGGAGAGCTACTTGAGGAGATTCTCTGAATATTTTGAGTCTGATCATATTCATATGAAGGAAAACAAGACCCATGATTTTGTGCAAAAGAAGTATACATACAAGAAGTAGATGATTTCTAATGGCACCAGGCTGCTTAACCAGCGGATTTACTCAGAGTCGCCAGATGCTGAAGAAACTTGATTTGTTGTAACAGGACCAGCATTAGTCCTGAAACCTTACTACGTTAAAAACTTGTCCCACCGGGCGTGCCAAAACTGTTGACGCTGGAAAGTGCACCCAGTGGCAGGAGAACGGATTCCTGCCCTCTCCCCACAACATGGAAACCCCTCTCTTTTGCACCAAATCCATTTTACCAAATTGCACTTGCTCACTCCAGCTCATCAAATACAGCTGCTCCCAATCCCGTGCGCCTGGCCTTCCAACGCCAAATGGCATCAGAACAACCTCCCATGGAGATCGATATTTTCAACTCCTTAGATCAGGAATCTTCCATCGAGAATAATAACAGCCAGAACATCCCTCTTCTAGAGGCTCCTCCAACGCACCAACAGTGTTTTCCTTGCATTCCTCAGCCTCCCCAAGTTTTCTAGCATGATGTGCAAATTTCGAGTTGGAGGAAGGAATGCCAAGGACCAGCTCAGAGCTTTGAAGAGGATCATGCTAGCCACCTCCAAGAAAGACTCTTCCAAGAAAACCTAGCCAGACAAATTGAGGACTTAGAGGCTAGGATGAAGCTACTCCTTGAAAAGGAGTTAATTTTTTCAGACCTTGCAGAAGAGCCTCAGGTCCTTGTGGAAAATGAAGTTGCTGCCTGTTCACAGGAGCAGAATTCAAATTCAGAGATCCTGAATTGGGGGAAGACAGTGGAATCATGGGGCAGCAAAGAGGAAGAAGAAAAGCAAGGTTTTTCTCAAAACCTTGAAGGAGCTGAAGCTGTGCCTGCCTATGATGATGCTGGTAGCCTCTAGAAAAAGCTTTTCTAAGAAGATCTGCGCAAGAGAATAACATATTTGGAATTTAGAGAGAGTTCCCTCAGCCAATGTGTGATGGACGGTTGAGACTAAATAGCTCATTCTATGTCTGAACACACCCCACTTACACATTTCCAAGAGAGTTATCAGGGTGTGCCTAATATTGATGAAGTGTTGACCAAGTGGAGGGAGGAGAATCATTCGATTCTAGCTCAAGGGCTGCCCCCTGTCCCACATGTTTTCTCCACTTCGTCCCTTCTCGAAAAAGAACCTGTTTTGCAAGAGACAAGTGAGGGGCAAAAGATCCAATCTGCAAGTCTTCAGGAGGCTGTTATGAGCGACAACGAAGAAGAAATCATCATTGATACTCTTTGTGAAGACCTTATCAGCAGTGGAGAAGATGCAGGCCTTGTGTATATGCGGATGTTCCAGCAATTCGAAGAGGAACAAATGCATGGTAAGCTCTCTTTTCCTCCGATTGATGAACTTCCTTGCTGCTTTGATGATGAGATCGACTACATTGAAGAACCTGAGTTAGAGGAGGATCAGGAGAATATTTTTGAAAATCTAGAGAGCCTGATCAGCAAAGAGGAAAAGGAGAAGTCTGTCTTCATGGAGGAATGCCTTGAAGAACTAAGCTTTAAACAAGGAAGTGATGTTCTATGGGATGAACAATCATTTTGTGAGCCCCTTTTAGACACCACCACATTCGCCCTTCTTCAAGAAGGCCAAGAGGAAGCAGAGGACGAGTCTGACAGAGTTTTTAGCGAGGCAAAAGGAAACAAATCGGACCATGATACATTGCAGAAGAATTATGCAGATCAGAAGGCTTACGGTGATGAGCCGACAGCGATTGATTTCTTGGTGAGGAGCACTAATTTGAAGGACCAGCATCCAACAAGTCTCCTGAAATAATCAGAATACATATATGTCAGAGGCATGTTTGATTTTGATCCCCTCAGTTTCCAGCCAACTCAAGTGACAGGCAGGAGGAGCAAGTCACCAAATCTTGTTCTCTTCCAGCTACTTGCCTGCCACGATAAGTCTCCTCACCAGGAAGGGGACTTAAGAAATTTTCCCTTCGATCCAGGAGGGATGCAAACATTCCTGGTTAACTGTATATAATAGTTTGCTTTCAGTTGTTTTCCCTATTTCCCTAGGTGCAGTTGCACAGGTAGTTATTTTTAGCCTTGTGTGTTTCCCTTCATTTGAGGGTAAATTCTGTGTATTTAATTCTAATATCTCGAAACATGTTGTGAACTCTCTTCAAAGTCACCATTCGACTCCGTACCCAATGGATATTCAGAGGCAACTGGGTCCTAAGCATAACCGGCACGCTTCCCTTGTGAGTCACCAATTCGTTGACAGGCCGAAGCCGCAGGCGAACGGCTGAAGGCCGCCCGAGGGCGGCGAACGGCCAAAGGCCACCAGCAGGCGGTAGATGGCTGAAGGCTTCCTGAGGGCGGCAGACGCCCAGCCCCCGCCCGAAGGTGGTGGAAATGAAAAGCCTGCCACGGGCAGCGAACACCCAGCCCCTGCCCGAAGGTGGCGAAAATGAAAAGCCCGACCGAAGGCGGCAGAAATGAAAAGCCCGCCCGAAGGCGGCGAAAATGAAACCCCGCCCACGGCGGGAAAACAAAAAGTGCCGCCCTCAGGCGGCGAAATGAAAACCCCCGCCCACGGCGGGAAAACAAAAAGCATTGCCCTCAGGCGGTGAAATGAAAACCCCCGCCCACGGTGGGGAAAGAGAAAGGGCCGCCCATGCAGCAGACACCAAAAGGGCCGCCCACATGCAGCAGGCGGCAAATTTGCTGCCCATAATAGACAGTGGCAAAAAAGGCCCATAAAACACAGGAAAAGACCTGCCCAGCTGCCAGAGTAGACTGGCATGCAAAATGAGGAGATCATCGGCATGCAAAATGAGGCATCAAGCATGGTCTTGGCAGACTTATGACATCATCAACAGTGTTTTCCCTCTTCCCAATGAAATTTCTCTTGGCTCTTCTGATATAAATACGCAGACTTGGTCATTTTAAAGGATCTTCTCACACTTTTGTAAAGAGCACTGCTCTCCAAATTTTCCACCTGAATCAATAAAAGATAGTTTTTACCTCTATTTGGATGGATTGTGCAGAGTATGCCTTGAATGTTAATCTGTGTCCAGTCATTGTCTCTTGATGCTCTCACAGGTTCAACACCAGCAAACCTGTGATCTATAAAGTGCCACTGTCTGCTGTTGCCAGGAGTAGAGTTCTATTTTGGAGGTATAGAACATGTGAGGTCACTTATAGTGTGTATTTCTCAGCACCTTGGTGAGTCCCTGTTTCATGTGCTTTCCATAAGAACCTCCCTGTAATCCCAGAGACCTGGTCTTTTCTGCCAAATCTGAGTGTATGTATGTTTTGTTTGGTCCGAGTGTGGATGTGGGAAGGTCACTTTCATTTTTGGTGTATCACCTCTTTTAGAGTAGGCTGTTTGTTTTCATGATTTTTTCTCTCCCTTTTCATCCCCCCCAGTATATCTATATATCTATATTTTTGCACTGCCTGAAACAAACAAGATACATCAGAGGGAACTAGCCCATACCTAGAGACTCTCCTCTCCTGCTTTGCCATCCCACAGGCGAGAGAGGGGTTTCCATGTTACGAGGAGAGGGCAGGAATCCGTTCTCCTGCCACTGGGTGCACTTTCCAGCATCAACAGTTTCCACATTTTAAATTGAGCTGGACATTTCATTCGATGAATTTATGATTATATTAAGCATAAAATTCATATTATTTTTACAACACCATACTATTAAGTTTTTTTATTGCATTGTTATTTTCTTCCCTGCTTATTATACACTATTATTTTTTTTGTATTGTATTACTCTTATTATTTATATTATTTACTATTTCATTTTGAACCACACTTAATTCTCATCTTGCATTTATTTCAATAACCATGGTTATATTGCAATGGGAAATTAAAATTAGATCATTTTCAAAATGCATTAAGTCTCAAATACATATTTATACATTCTTAATTTCATTTTATTAAACTTTCATCTTGTTGATTTTTGTAGCTCGAAAGGTGGAATGTGGAATTGTTTTAAAGCAACTCTAGATTAGATATGCTTTAAAACAATTCGAGTTGGATTTTCAGCAACAGTAGTTTCTAGAATGTTTCTGAGTTTGTGAGGATGAGATAAATCCTAGTGTAATTTTATGTGTAAAAATAGAAAAGCCAAAGAAAGCAAGGAAAGCTTCTTTTTCTTGCAAGCTAAGTAAAACAACTAGGCTCTCTATAAAATTAAGATTGCTGTAGAAAACTCATACATTGTATTCTTGCAAAAGAGAAGTTTGCTATTAGGCTAAATAGAAGATCCAACATTTGAGGGTTTTTCCCCGCATTGGGGTTTCCTGGGTATATCTGTGTTATTTTTTTTTCTGTATTGGCTTATTGTTATTTTAGCTTCCGCTATTATTAGTGGTTAATTAACCCAGTTGTATTAATTGTTATAAATCAGATTTATTTCTGTGAATTTATTATGGAATTAATCTGTTACTGGGTTATAGAAATTAACATGGTATCAGAGCTCTAAACTCTGAATATGAAGCCAAGATTTGTAACGCAGATTTCAAGAGAAACAAAATCAGTTCTTTCATTTTCAATTCTTTTTGTGGCTATGGCAACCAGTGTTCTATACGAGGATAGGCTCGAGGGTGTGTCTAACTTCTTGCAGTGGAAGGTTCAAATTACATCTATTCTCAAGGAGAACAGGTTGTGGATCTATGCTAGCACAGAAGTGACTCCACCAATAAATGATCCTGTTGCCTTAGATTCACATGAAGTTAAAGAGGCCAAGGCTCAGAGGATTATCTTAGATGGAGTAAGAGATCATTTAATTCCTCATTTATCGGGGAAAGATACCACCAAGGAGATGTGGGATTCGCTCACTAAACTTTATCAGAGCGACTATCAGAGTCGTAAGATGATGCTCAAGGACAAATTGCATAATACCAAGATGTCCAAAGGTGAGAGTGTGACCTCTTACTTGTCCAAGCTGACACTTGTCAGGGATGAGCTTGCTGCTGTTGGAGAGATGATTACAAAAGATGAGTTGGTGCGTATAGCCTTGAATGGTTTTTCAAAACACTGGGAAGTGTTTGTCAAGTGTGTTGTTGGTAGAGATCAGCTACCTAATTGGGCAAGACTTTGGGATGATTTTGTTCAAAAGGAGATCCGTGAAGGTGCTCATCGAGGAGATCAGATAAAGAAGGGTCAAGATGAAGAAAATCTTGCTCTTGCAAGCAAGGGTAAGAAAAAGTCCAATAAAGAGAAATCAGAAGGTTCTTCTTCCAGGAGTGGGAAGAAGAAAGATCTGAGCAAGATTAAATGTTTTTACTGCCATTAGATGGGTCACTATGCCAGTCAATGTCTGAATAAGAAAAATAAGGACAATCAAAAGAAGCAATTTGCTGCTACAACAGAGGTGGATGAGTTTGCATCAAAATTTGAGAATGAGTTTTCACTCATTGCCCATCTCTCAAGTTCAAGTACCAACAGAGTATGGTATATTGACAGTGGGGCACCCATGGACCACACGATCTCCACGCTGTTAGACTTTATGGAGCCGAGGGACTGCATTATGGACGGTGGTAATGAGTGGTATGAGAACATGGAACACCACACAAAGCAGGTGGCCAAGAAAGGGCTACTCTACTTGGGAATGGGCATGTTTGGCAGTGAGGAGGGAGCACACAATAGGTCATTGCTTATGCCAGACAGTAGTTGGGGGGCCTATGATAGCATCCACAATGTGATCACCAAGGTTGCCGTGCAGGTCGATGACGGGCCCTGCATGACCTACGTTGGCGAGGGCGGTTCTGGCAACTTTGTAAAAATGGTTCATAACGACATTGAGTACGATGACATGCAACTCATCTCTGAGGCATATGACGTGTTGAAGCACATCGAGGGTTTGATGAACTATGAATTAGCTGACACTTTTGCTGACTAGAACCACAGTGAGCTGGAGAGCTTCTTGATCAAGATCACGGTTGATATTTTTACCGTGAAGGATGACTATGGTGGCAGAGAGCTGGTAGCACAAATTCCTTAAACTTTAGTCATGCAAGATGGAGAGTAAAACAAGTAGGATGATCAGATAGAGGAACAAATAATTCCTCAGCCTCAGATTCCTATTAGTGAGAAGAGGAGAAATAGGGCAACTGAACAAACATTAAGAGAGGCTCAAGAATATGTAGGTGATCCTCAAGATTCAGTCAGACAAAGAAGGGCTCCCAGATGTTATTCAGATTATATGGCACTTATGAGTGAATTAATTGAAGTAGAGCCTTCCAGCTTTCAGGAGGCATCCAAGCTCCAAGTATGGAGAGATGCCATGGTGGAAGAGTATTCTTCCATCATGAAGAACAATGTGTGGGAGGTAGTACCAAGACCAAAAGATAAGTCTGTGGTGGGCTCGTGATGGCTGTATAAGATTAAGCATGCTGTAGATGGTAGTGTGGAAAAGTTCAAAGCTCAGTTTGTGGCTAAGGGGTTTTCACAGAAGGAAGGAGTCGACTATGATGAGACTTTCACTCCAATAGCCAGGTACTCATACATAAGAGCTATCATTTCTATAGCAGCACAGATGGGTTGGAGGATTCATCAGATGGATGTAAAGATGACCTTCCTCAATGGGGTGATTGAGGAAGAGATTTACATAGAGCAACCAGAAGGGTTTAAAGCACATGAGAGGGATTCTCATGTATGCAAATTGAAAAGAGCACTGTATGGACTCAAGCAGGCTCCTAGGGTGTGGTATTCATGTATTGATAGTTACTTGCAGAGTGTGGGCTTCATCAAGAGTGAGGTAGATTCGAACCTGTATTATGTTCAGGTGAAGGGTAAACTTCTCATATTATTGTTATATGTTGATGACCTATTTCTCACAGGGTCAGAGGAGCTCATAGCACACTGCAAGCGGGATCTTGTAGGAGAGTTTGAGATGAAGGACTTGGGGTTGATGCACTAATTTTTGGGATTGGAGTTGTGGCAGAAAGAGGGAAAAATCTTCCTTGGACAAGGGAAGTACTTAATTGATATCTTGAAGTGATTCAGGATGGAAAATTGTAAGCCTATGTCAACACCACTTGTGACCAACTAGAAGAAGATTGATGCTTCTAGATCAGAGGCAGTGGACCCTACTTTATACAGATAGTTGATAGGCTTTCTTATGTATCTAGTCAACACCAGGCTAGATATTTGTTTTGTGGTGAACTCACTCAGTCAGTTTATGGTGGAACCTAAACGTGTTCACTAGATAGCTGCGAAGCATGTTTTGAGATATCTCCAAGGCACAGTTGATTATGGGCTAAAGTATGTTCAATAGGATGGAGTGAAGCTCGAGGGGTTTTTTGATGCAGATTGGGTAGGTAGTACAACTAATCGAAAGAGCACTTTGGGGTGTAGTTTTAGTTTGGGATCAGGAGCAGTCTCTTGGTACATCAAGAAACAGAAATCAGTTGCACTGAGTTCTGTAGAGGCTGAGTATATGGCAGCTAGTATGGCTACATGTGAGGCTATCTGGCTTCAAAAACTTCTAGCTAGGCTCTTTAATCAGGAGCTGGATCCTACAGTCATTTATTATGATAATCAGAGTTGTATCAAACTCTCTGAGAATCTAGTGTTTCATGACAAGTCAAAGCACATTGAGATCAAGTATCACTTCATCAGAGATTGTGTGGAGAAGGGGATAGTGAAGCTCAATTACATTCCTACGGATGAACAAATTGCAGATATCCTGACGAAGGCCTTGATGAAGAGCAAGTTTGAATTCTTTAGGGACAAGTTGGGTGTGGTGCAGAACACCTTCTTCGCTAAGAGGGAGTGTTGATTTTTGTAGCTCGAAAGGTGGAATGTGGAATTGTTTTAAAGCAACTCTAGATTAGATATGCTTTAAAACAATTCGAGTTGGATTTTTAGCAACAGTAGTTTCTAGAATGTTTCTGAGTTTGTGAGGATGAGATAAATCCTAGTGTGATTTTATGTGTAAAAATAGAAAAGCCAAAGAAAGCAAGGAAAGCTTCTTTTTCTTGCATGCTAAGGAAAGCTTCTTTTTCTTGCAAGCTAAGTAAAGTAGCTAGGCTCTCTATAAAATTAAGATTGCTGTAGCAAACTCATACATTATATTCTTGCAAAAGAGAAGTTTGCTGTTAGGCTGAATAGAAGATCCAACATTTGTAGGGTTTTCCCCATATTGGGGTTTCCTGGGTATATCTGTGTTTTTTTTTTTTTATTATTATTATTATTATTATTATTATTATTATTATTATTATTATTATTATTATTATTATTATTATTTCCCTATATTGGCTTATTGTTATTTTAGCTTCCACTGTTATTAGTGGTTAATTAACCCAGTTGTATTAATCATTATAAATTAGATTTATGTCTATGAATTTATTGTGGAATTAATCTGTTGCCGGGTTATAGAAATTAACACATCTTGTATTGTTTTTAACTGTTATGTTTATACTAAACTAATTTATTTGTTAAATTAAATTTGTTAATTTTTGGATTAATTTCATCCCTAATTACATATTTTTTTGATTGTACACTTTCTAATGTTTTAATTTGTTTATTTGCATTGATTTTAAATACCAGATTTGTATTATATTAATCGTTTGAACAATGTATACATTTATTGTTACATTTTCCTTTGGAATCTCTCACTATAATATACTATGATAAGATACATTTATTTGAATCATAATTAATTTCATTTATTTTTTAATTTTATTATTTTGAAATATAATAGATTGGACTTATCATTGATTCATTTTTCTTCTTTTTTCAAATATTGATTGTATTTCATTTTTGGGTTTATAACTTTATTAATGTCTGGTAATTAAATTGAAATACACTATAAAATTAAAATGATTCAAGTTTTGAATTCAATCAACATCTATACGTGCATGCATTTCATATTAGTTGTGCACCCAACGTACATCTAAATCTAATAATTTAATGCTACCTATTTATTAAATTCAAATCTCTCATTCCCTTCATTTATCTTGCATAATATTTTAGACATGATATTTACATGTTTTTTTTATTATGTTTTATTATATAATTTATTTTATATTACATATGCTTTATTTTTATATTAAATATTAAATATTTTTATTTTATTTACATTATTTAATTATAAATAAACATTTAAATGATTTTTTTAGGATATGTAACCATACAAGATGTTTAAAATAAATTAATCATATGTATATAATGCAAGTAAAAGTGCCTTAAAACATCCTTACAAACTAAAAAAGAAACACCTTGTTATTGCTTTGTAATCATGAATGATGAGTATTGTAATTTTATGGTACTTAAAGATTCATGCATTTTTTTTCTTGTTATAGTCAAAGTCTTGGTTTTTTTAATATTTATAACATTTAAAATTTATTAATGACTCGACAATTTTTATATGAAATGCATTTAATATGTGAAGAAAAATTACACTTACATACTTGTTGTTAGAAATTTTGGAAGTTGAAACTAAGTGATTATGGCATATGGCATTGTATTGCTATGGTTATTTACTATATTTAAAAGGCTTTTGAATAATTTTATGTCCAATCATTTAATATAACTTAAAAAAATTATTTCTTTAAAAAATGTATGGATTCTTATTTTATTGTTCAGATATTTTTTGCGCAAGGAAATGGGAAACATGGCATTCCTAATTAAAGGAACATGTCTACAATTTGTGAAAATATAATGTATAGGTAGATTATATTACATGGAGTTATATAATAATGTGTTATATTCAAACACACATGTTACAAACCCAATCGAAATTGATATCAAGAAAATTTCCAAAAAGTCATGTAAATGTTTCAACAAAAAAAAAACACAATAATTTTGGACTTCTTAAATAAAAATATACAAATTGTTTCTAAACAAACATATTATTAATGAGGGTAAATTAACTTGTCTTATGATCTAGATCAATTCTTTTAAAAAGAAAAAATAATTATAACATTTTTTAAAATATTTTTTATTCAAATCACATGAAAAAATTATTCTATATAATTCATTCATATTTTGATTTTACGTTATCATATATATGTGATTTTTATTATTATAAACTAAAAAAGGCATATGAACTTTAATTTTCAATGACCATGACAAAACATGCTCTTACACAGTCATTTTTTATTGTATGTTTTTCTTATTGTTCATGTCAACTTTACTATGAAAGGCCCATGGTTTTTTATACATTTAAGATTATAATAAATAAGTATACTTTCTTAATTCATATACATAAATTATAACTGTATCTTTATTTAGTAACATTGTTTAAAAAATTATAAAAAAATATTTACAAAAACTGACTCTCTTGTTTGATTTGATGGAAAAAAATTCAAAAAAAAAAAAATTCAAACTTTTATTTTCATTTTGAATAGTTCATGTCATTTTTTAGGAAATAAAATTAATTAGGATGTGACTTCTAATAATTTCAAAATAAATTATAAGCTTTCAAACATTGTTTAAAATCTTTTGTGTTTGGTAACTAACTTAAAGTAGGATATATTTTCTCTTTGAATTCAAAGGCATAAACAATAACATGTTTGAAGTAGAATTATTTGAAATCTTCAAAAAATAAGCATTAACCAGATTAGATTATTTTAAAATTAAACTAAAAATCAATTTCATATTATTTTAAGAACTCCATTACACACAAAATGCGTTACATCATTTTTTTTTAAATTAATTTTCACTTCCATATTTTTTATGTATTAAACTTGTACTATATTAAATATTTCTTGTATTATTTTTTGTTACCACATTTAAATTGCATAAGATAATGAATTATACTAGTTTTATATTAAATTTTATAATTTTTAAATTGAATAAAGCATCCGGGTTTTCACTTTTATTATTTTACAATTTTATCTTTCATTTTTTTAGCTATTATATTTATAATATGTTAGGTTAGATTTTTATTCGTTACTACATTTGTATTATGTTAGATTATATTTTTATTTTGCATGCAACCATTTTTCAATTGCATTGATCTTCAACATTAATTTTAGATATTATATTTGCATCATTACATTGCATTTTGGATTAGATAACTTTTACAATTAAAATAATTCTTTTTAGAATTCTATAAGATTATTTTCAAATATATTTGAGTCGTTTTTAAATAGAGTTAATCTTTTGTTAAGTTGTGGAGCTAAAAGCTTCACAGTTATGCAAATATGGAGGTTGCTGGGCTTAACCAGTAATCGGCATCGGCAGTATCACCGACATCAGTCAGGCGTGGATCAGAACCGATCGACATCGGTCAGGGATCAGCTGACGTCGGTCATATGCAGATCGACAACCACCGGTGTCGGTCACCTGTGTGTGTGCATTTGAATGCGTTTCTAGAATTAGATTTGTTCTAATTTTAGGAGGACAGAGTGTTTGCATGTAAAGACTAATTTTAGTCTTGAGTCCACTTTTCTAATTATTGTATGTCTTAGATCCTATTTAAGAGACCCATGGGGCATGTATTGTTTTTTAAGTTGTAAGCAAGGTCAATTAGATCTGCAAGGTGCAAGATCAAGAAGATCAGCTAAAGCAAGGGAACAACAACTCAGTTATTGAGTTGATTGTAATTGAGAGAGAGAGAACTCTTGAGAGAAATACTATACACCCAAGAGGTGTGGAAGAGTGAGATTTCTTCATTGTATTCTGGAAGAGTTTAATAGAGATTGGTTGTTTCTCATATCTCCTCTTATTTGCTTTTTCGTATTTCTAGTTAATTATTACTTTTGGTTTAATTTCGTGTTTAGTTGCTTATACAAAGGTAATCAATTGTACTCGGTGTATCCTAATAAGTGGTATCAGAGCGGGTTAGTGTTTGTTGATTACAGGTTCACTCACAGGGGTTTCTGTTTGAGTGGGAGTAAAGCAATGGCAGAATAAAGTAAACTAAGAATGGAGAAATTCAATGGCAAGAATTATCAATTATGGAGGA
This sequence comes from Torreya grandis, assembly GCA_037957365.1. Classification (NCBI taxonomy): domain Eukaryota; kingdom Viridiplantae; phylum Streptophyta; class Pinopsida; order Cupressales; family Taxaceae; genus Torreya; species Torreya grandis. Next base: position 3,471,216 of record JARHVA010001016.1, read on the forward strand.
TGCAGATAGAAGATTATCTGTATCAGAAGGATCTGTACTTACCATTGGGTGGGGTTTCAAGCAAGCCCACAGATATGCAAGATGAAGAATGGAATTTTCTTGATAGAAAGGCTCTTGGATCTATAAGGTTGAGCCTGGCATCTTTTGTGATTTCTAACTTATCACAGGCAAAGACAACGGTAGAGTTAATGGATACTCTGGCAAACTTATATGAAAAACCCTTAGCTTCGAATAAGGTATATCTTATGAAGCAATTATTTAGTTTGTAAATGTAGGAAGGTGGATCTGTATATAGTCATCTTAATGATTTCCATGAAATTGTAAATCAGTTAATTTCAGTCAAAATAGTTTTTGATGATGAAATTAAGGCTCTCTTAATCTTATGCTCTTTACCTGAAAGCTGGCACAACTTGGTAATGGCAGTTAGCAATACTGCATCTGCTTCAAATATCTTGAAAGTTGAAGATGTTGTTAGTGTAATCTTGAATGAAGAAATTCGCAGGAAAAGCACAGGGGAAACATCAGGTAATGCTTTAAGTATTGAAAGTAGGGGAAGGCAAAGAGAGAAGGGCAAGCAAAGGAAATCAAGGTCAAAGATGGGAAGGAGATCCAAATCTAGAAACGGAGGTATAACCTATTGGAATTGTGGAAAGAAAGGGCATACAAAGAAAGACTGCTGGTTGAAGGATAACAAAGAAAATAAGCAAGAAGGTAATAAGGAAGCAAATGTTGCAGGTATTGTTGCACATGATGCTCTTATATTTTCTTTGGATAGTCAAGTAGAATCATGGGTTTTAGATTCTGGTGCTTCTTTCCATGCAACCCCAAATAGAGAATTTTTCAATGATTATGTCCATGGAGATTTTGGAAAAATTTATTTAGGGGATGATGAGCCTTGTCAAATTGTTGGCAAAGGAAAAGTGCAGCTAAAATTGCAGAATGGCAACACATGGGTGTTGAAGGATGTCATGCATGTACCCATCCTGAAGAGGAATCTGATTTCTGTAGGAAAGTTGGGTGATGAGGGTTGCACAGTAACTCTCACAGCTGAATCTTGAAAAGTTTCCAAGGGTGCACTTGTATTAGCAAGAGGTAAGAGAGTAGGTACACTTTATCTATCTACTTGTGTTACTGATTATTCTCCTTCTATTTTATCTACTTCAGATGTAGATGCAAAGTTGTGGCACTATAGGCTTGGTCACATGAGTGAGAAGGAAATGAATGTTCTTAAGTCAAAAGGTAATCTTTCAGATTTGAAAAGCATAGATCTAGATTTCTGTGAGCATTGTATTTTTGTTAAATAAAAGAAAGTGAGGTTTTTCAAAATTTGGTCAACAAAGAAGGAGCACAAGTTGGAGCTTGTTCACATAGACGTGTGGCGACCATCTCAAGTAACTTCTATTGGAGGATCACAGTATTATGTTTCTTTCATTGGTGATGCTACAAGAAAGGTATGGGTTTATTGAATAAAGAGGAAATCTGATGTTTTTGACACATTTAAGAAATGGAAAGCTTTGGTTGAGAATGAAACATGTTTGAGATTGAAGTGCCTTAGATCTGACAATGGTGGTGAGCATTGTAGCAATAAATTCAATAGTTACTGCTCTATGAGTGGAATACATAAGGAAAGGATGGTTCCAAGGACACCTCAACAAAATGGAGTTGCTAAAATGATGAATAGAACAATAATAGAGTGTGCACGGAGTATGAGGTTGCATGCTGGTTTGCCCTTACAATTTTGCACAGAAGCTATAGATACTGCAGTTTACCTAATTAACAGAGGACCTTCTACTGCACTGGATGGTGGAATTCCAGAAGAGGCGTGGACTGGTAAAAAAGTAGATCTTTTAATTCTCAGAGTTTTTGGTTCTGAAGCTTTTGTGCACATTGATAAAGAAAATAGAAAGAAGCTGGATGCTAAATCTATGTGGTGCACTTTCATTGGTTATGGCTTTGGAGATTTCGGATTCCAGTTGTGGAATTTAGAAATTAAAAAAATTATTAGAAGCTGTGATGTAGTTTTCAATGAGAAGGTGATGTACAGTGATCAGCTCAAGAGGCTGAATAATTTTGAGCAGAGAAATCTTGATTTGGATGAGGTTATGATCCAAAATGAGCTCGCGAGTAAAAATCATCACTCCCAGGAAAACACAGAGACTGACGTCGATCAAGAAACCAACATCGATGGTCATGCAGGAACCGATGTCAGTCAGACAGTAACCGACGTCGGTCAGATCAGTCAGACAGAGACTGACGTCAGTCAGGTAGAACTGACGTCGGTCAGGTGCAGACAGAAAGATGATCGAGATTGGTCACTGATAGAGAATTTGGGCAGACAACAAGCTGTGAATGAGTCTCAAACACCCATAAGGAGGTCTGTAAGGGTAAGTAAACCTCCAATTCATTATTCCCCTTCTTTATACTACGTGTTGCTCACTAATGGTGGAGAACCAGAAAGTTTTGATGAGGCAATACAGGTAGAATCCAGGAAATAATGGGAGCATGGCATGAATGAGGAAATTGATTCCTTGGAAAAGAACCAAACGTGGGATTTGGTTGAGTTGCCAGCTGGAAAGAAAGCACTAAAAAATAAATGGGTTTACAGGTTAAAGGAAGGAGAGAATGGACAAATGAGACATAAGGCCAGGTTGGTAGTAAAGAGATTTGCACAGAAACTAGGTATTGATTTTGGTGAAATTTTTTCTCCTGTAGTAAAGATGACTTCTATTCGGACTGTATTGTCTTTAGTTGCTATTGAGGATTTGCACCTTGAGCAGCTTGATGTTAAGACATCATTTCTTCATGGAGATTTGGATGAAGAGACATATATGGATCAGCCAGAAGGTTTAGAGGTAAAAGGTAAGGAGAAACTTGTGTGCAGGTTGAAGAAAAGCTTATATGGTCTTAAGCAAGCTCCAAGACAATGGTATTTGAGGTTTGACAGGTTTATGACAGAGCATGGCTTTAGTAAATGTCAATTTGACCATTGTGTTTATTTTACCAGATTTGATAATGGTAGTTATATTATCCTATTACTGTATGTAGATGATATGCTTGTTGCAGGTTCACACATGTAGGAAATTATTGAGCTAAAGGTAAAATTAGCTCACACATTTGCCATGAAGGATTTAGGAGCAACAAAGAAAATCCTTGGCATGAGTATCAAGAGAGACATGAAAAATCATAGTTTGATTTTGTCTCAAGAGGATTATGTGAATAAGGTGTTGGAGAGGTTCTATATGCAGGATGCAAAACCGGTAAGCACACCTATGGCTGGACACTTCAAGTTGAGCAAAGAATAGTGTCCTAAATCACATGATGAGGTTGAGTACATGAGCAAAGTTCCATATGCTTCAGTAGTTGAGACTTTAATGTATGCAATGGTATGTACTAGACCTGATATTGCCCAAGCAGTGGGAGTTGTCAGCAAGTTTATGGCCAATCCAGGAAAGGAACACTGGAAAGCAGTTCAGTGGATTCTCAGATATCTGAGAGGGACCAGCAGTAGACATTTATGTTATGGAGGGTTAAACACTTCTCTACATGGGTATGTAGATTCGGATATGATAGGTGACTTGGATGGCAGGAGAAGCACCACAGGATATGTGTTCACTGTTGGTGGAATGGTGGTTAGCTGGATTTCAAAGTTGCAGAAGGTTATTGCCCTATCTACTACAGATAAAGAATACATTGCAGTCACAGAGGCTAGCAAGGAAATGATATGGATTACTCAGTTCATGGAAGAGTTGGGAAAGGAGTAAGAGAGTTGCAGACTGTACAGTGATAGTCAAAGTGCAATTCATTTGGCAAAGAATTCAGCCTTTCATTCAAGAACCAAACATATACAGCTTAGGTACCACTTCATTAGATAGGTATTAGAGGATGGACAGTTGAAGCTGGAAAAGATCCATACGGATAAGAACCCTACAGATATGTTGACAAAGCCGGTAACAAAGGAGAAGTTGAATCTTCATTCAACTTTTGTTGGTCTTCAAGATTGAACTTGAAGAGGGAGAAACAAGCCAGAGAAACAAGACATAGGATGTTGCTGTACAGGTACAGGGGCAGTTGTTTATCTCCAAGTGGGAGATTATTAAGTTGTGGAGATAAAATCTTCACAGTTATGTAAATATGGAGGTTGTTGGGCTTAACCAGTAATTGACATTGGCAGTATCACCGACATCAGTCAGGTGTGGATCAGAACCGATCGATATCAATCAGGGATCGATCGATGTCGGTCATATGCAGACCGACAGCCACCGGCATCGATCACCTGTGTGTGTGCATTTGCATGCGTTTCTAGAATTAGATTTGTTCTAATTTTAGGAGGATAGAGTGTTTGCATGTAAAGACTAATTTTAGTCTTGAGTCCGCTTTTCTAATTATTGTATGCCTTGGATCCTATTTAAGAGACCCATGGGGCATGTATTGTTTTTTAAGTTGTAAGCAAGGTCAATTAGATTTGCAAGGTGCAAGATCAAGAAGATCAGCTGAAGCAAGGGAATAACAACTCGGTTATTGAGTTGATTGTAATTGAGAGAGAGAGAGAACTCTTGAGAGAAATACTGTACACCCAAGAGGTGTGGAAGAGTGAGATTTCTTCATTGTATTCTGAAAGATTTTAATAGAGATTGGTTGTTTCTCATATCTCCTCTTCTTTGCTATTTCGTATTTCTAGTTACTTATTACTTCTGGTTTAATTCCATGTTTAGTTGCTTATACAAAGGTAATCAATTGTACTCGGTGTATCCTAACATCTTCCATATTAAGTGGATATTTGAAACAATTTAATATTTTTTGTTGCATTTTTTTGTTGAAAAACTCATGTGAAGTACATTATACTAGGCATTAGCATGGGTTTGTTTTATGTTCTCTTAAGATGGAATACAATGCATTGTTCTTATAATTGATATAATTTGATTTCAAATTTTTTATTATAGAATATATAATTTGATTTCAAATTTTTTATTATAGAGTACAATGTATTGGATTCAGTAATCTATTTTACAAGATGTTTCAAAATAAAATTTAATGTAAAATTTGCACATGCTTATTGGGAAAATCAATTCATGGGTCTAAAAATTTGTCTTCGTTTTACTTGAGATTTAAGTTTATCTAAAAATTACTTTTTTATATATAATAGATTCATTTTGACTATACTTATATGGGGTTTGTATTATATTTATTTGTGATTGCATTAGACATGTATTTCAAATTTATTTTAGAATGGAATCTCTATTTTATTAATTCTTATTTTTATTTAAGTACCTCATTTATATTCTATTATTTAATAGATTAAGACATTTCTAAACAGGATCCAATGTCTAATCAATCTTGCATTATTTTTAGTTAGTGTATTTATTCTATATTAGGCCATTTTAAGCACCCTACCCTTACATTGGCTTTATGTACTATATTTATTTTACATTAGATTTTGTGTTTCTTCATTTTGGCATTGGAGTATTGCTTTTTAGATTTTGATTGGGCCACATTAATATTTTTTAAAATTGTTTTTATAATAAAATAAAATCCTCTATATCAAGTTTATTTGGATCCTTACTTTGAAAAGTGTAAATATTTCTTATTTCTTTTTTCTTTAGCTAGAATCTATATACTACATCCATATAATACAATCTAGGTATTAGCATCACTTGATTTCTTAGTCTCTTAAGATAAACTAAAATGTATTAGACATATTATTTGTATTACCATGGTTATATTTTTTTTGTGTTTTAATTTGAATTTTTTACTATATATTAATTATGTTTATAATAATCTTAGATTTTGTAATTGAATTGAAGCGTATTGTACATTAATTTTTGTGCACTTCATTTAAATTTGAATTTTGTTGAGATAATATGTATATATTAAACTAAATTCCATATTTAAATTAAATTTTATTGTACTCTTGCATTGCATAATGTTCCAAATATGGTTTACATGTTTCAATTTAACATCACATACTTACCAAAGGTTTTGCTAGTAAGATTTCAAAGACAAGTACTAAACATCATTTATACATACAAATATGTTTTGATTTATGAGATATCCAACAAGCAAATATCATCTCTTCATACAAATATGCTCTCATATAGACGATAAATCTTGCAACCAACTTTACATTATCTTCCTATATAATATAATATTGCTAATTGAAGTAGGATAAACATAAATAATCAATATTTCTATGATTTTTTATTTGTAAATATATATTTTTAAAAAATATATAAAAATAAAAATACATGTCATAATACAAGAGATTTTTCTCATATTTTTGTTTTGATTTTTGATAACAATTAAATACATATGATAAAATATTTATCTTTCTTTTACAAGGAATGTGTAATACCTAACACAAGGCAAAATAATAAAAAAAGTGTCATAATGTAATTTATATTTAATTTTTACATTATAACGAATGATAGTTTTAAATTTTCTATAAACTTTATTTCCAATATTTTCATGGTCTTCAATACAATTCAATAAAATCTATGTGTGCATATGCATAACATAATGCTATAAATTTATAGTAAATTACAACTTCCACCTACTTCCACTTGCAAATTTCAATTTAATAAATATCAAAATAATAAATAAATACATATAATTTAATGTAAGCAAAAAAGTGCATTAAACAAAAAAAAATTATTCAACATAAATGAATACTTTTAAAAAACAACATATAAATTACATTGTCTAATAAACTCAGATCTTGCAATCTCATTGTTATTAGGTATTATGTTTGTATTGAAATAGGCTTGGAGTTAGGCCATTTTAGATTACTTTTGAATTGAGTTAATATTTTGTATCACATTCATTTGCATATATATTTTTAATGGTATAAAGATTTTATATTTTGGTAAATTATAATATAATTTGTTGTGCTTACAATTAATATATATTCATTTTATTATTTGGTAGTTTAATTGAAATATATTATATATTGAGATTAATTAATTCTTATATTCTATCATATCAAAATTTTATATAAATATATTTATACATAAATAACTATAATTAATTTATAAAACATTTTTTTTAATTGTCACAAAAAATTATTGTAAAAAAATAAAATTATTAATATTTATAATTATTCATAGTTAGGACCTATATTTAATGATTATCCTTTACTATAGTAATTTTTTATGATGGTTATTCAATATTTCTTTTCAAATACTAATATAATTTGTGATAAAAAGAAATATTAAACTAAAAATACACATTTATTTTTATTATTTATAATTTTTAATGAATTATTTAAAATTTGACTTATACATTTAATATAATCTCTTACAAAAATTGATTATATTTTAAAATAAAAAATACAAATACATCATACAACCATCAAATTTAAACTTATAGATAAAGTTAACGTTTCTCCCTCTATATCTTCTCACTTCACAAATTCCAATTAACTCTTTTATAATATATTAAAAACATAAAATTTCTCCATTAAATAATGCCTAATCTGGAGCCTTGAATCTTTAGTACCTAAGTATAAGGAGCACCTTGAAAACTATTATTTTATAATAATTTCATACATGTGAGGTGAAGGGTCCCACTTCACTTTTACAATGGAGGGATTTGACTCTGAAAACATCATCACACCAATACTCATTTTCATTAAATACTTGGGAATCTTATCCCAAATCATCACCTTCCAACTCTACATTGCATGTTTATCCACAACATATGTTTGCTTCTTTTCCACTCCACCGTTTCAGCATATGTTGCCATTGTCAAAAACAGAGTCACATGTAATAAGCACCTTTCAACAAACTCATGATATCAATTGTTTTTATGCCAAGCGCCATCATACTTAAATGCAAAATAGACATTTTTTTTACAAACACCACGACCACAAGCAGTCCCACACTTAAACAAGCATTTATTTATATAATTAATAGATTATTTTTATAATTGTAAATTATAAAAAGATGGTGATGCTTCTTTCTTGTCTCCCTTCTTCTCATGGTGTTCATGGAATGCAAAACCACCACTGCCCACAGCAGCTGCAGCTGCACCAATCTCCTCCTCTATTTTGTGCCTGTGGCCATGCTCTGGATCTTTCTTCAATTCATGCTTCTCATACTATCACATCACATAACCAAATGTCAACAACCAAAATAATTATTAAAAAAAATAAAAATAAATAAATAATACACATATATTCATTGTATATATGAACACACACCAGTGCATATGCTCCAGCAGCCATGGTGCCAAGTTCACCAACATGCTCCAAATGTTTGTAGTGATTTTCTTATATTTTGGCCTTTTCATACTCCTCTTCGCCACCATATTCAATAGTGGTTTTCTCTAAGTGTAACCGGCGTTATAGCCCGGTCGAGTCTGACAATCGGACGATCCGTATCCACCCTCGGTGCCTACATAATTATTGTATCCGTCCGATCCATAAGGATAGGTGTCGGGGTTAACGTTAAGGTGGTGAGGGTACTTGTGAGACATAATGAAAACGAAATATAAGCAGCGACAACTAAAACGCGAAACACTCCACAAAGTTAGAAGGGAGTGGTGAAGGATATATGGGAAGATATAGAGTGTATATATATATATGGGGACCAGACTATACGAGAGAGAGCGACATATTTATTGTTTTCAGATGAGACGAAGCAATATTGACGTGGGCAAAAGTAAGTTAGAATAGTCGTTGGGAGTAAAGTAAATTGGGGGTTATATGAGTTTTCTCTGCGCTGGCGTGCTACCTAGACGCACGTCACGAGTTGAAATTTTTATGGATGCCATTTGTTTTTGGGTAGTTATAGTTTTGTTTTTTTTTTAAAATAAATTGAGGACATTTGTGAGGGGGGTAGTTGATAGATTATTGTTTGGTGTGTGACATTTGTTAGGGGTAGTTTGATAGATATTTTAATTGCATCATATTTTTCCAGTGGATATTATTATGTCATAGGTATTTTATTGCAATGTTTATTGTTAAGATTTGTTTCGGTATTTTTTTATGTTAATTTTGAGTCGTTGATAACGGGTAAAAAATATCATTATTAAATCGCTGATAGTTGATAAAAGATGTCTACTTAATTTTGTTAGTTGTGTGTGCATTGAGAAGTGGTTGAGGGCCATCATCAAACAATGATTACACTTAACGCTGTTGTCCTGCCCCTTCTTGCAGTATATATTAAGAATATTGTGTTGTTGTTGTTTGCATCTTGACATCAATGTCTTCAAACTGTAGCCCTGAGGACCATTTAGTTTGATGCCTTATTTTTTGAATGTGCAAGGGATGATTATGTGTCTGGTAGATCTCTCTCGGTCTGTAAGAGAATATTTCTTATGCTATTTACTTCAAATTCATTGTCTTATTAGCTCGGTTTCTGGGGTTTTTATGTCTTTGGGACCTACTGTTTCTCTAGTTGGTTTGATGTTTAGTGATTTGTTTTCTATTCATAATAGCCCTGGTTTATTTTAGTGTTTTTAGTCTTTAAAGGCATCATTTTTTTTTTTGATTTCTCTACTATTGGTTGGGTTGTGACTTGTTAAAACATCTTGTTTTATTGTAATAGCATAAGCCCCTGTTCAACCTATTTAAAATGATCAAAACAAATAACTATATCTCAAACAAATTAATGAATATGCAACAACAATTCAGGTAAGAGTTTAAATTCTAATAACATAATCCTCTAAAAATACTATATAGTAGCTTTAACATCAACTTGTTTCCTTGTTGGTGCTGGGTTAAAACAAACAAAGTAGGAAACAAACAAAATCAAACCAATATAATAGGGACTGAGAGAGATAATCATACATGATATTTTGAATGATTTGATGGAGTGCAAATCATTTTTCTTTCTATCTAAAATTGAAGCTATATATCAACAAAACTATCTTAGAATTACTAGCTGTTAAACTAGCTATGTTGTGAGTGAAATATTTAATAAAAAAAAGTGTTTGAATAGCTTCAAACTTTAAAATATATGATTTATGGTATAAAATATTGTATATCTAAAATAATATTAGATATAAAACATACAAGAAGCTTCTCAATTAAAATTAATGCACCACTAATATTAACTGATAGCTTTTTTTATCATCATACAAGAAGCCACTATCATTTGACTATCACAAACTAAAATTAGACAAAAGTGGCATCCTAAATTTTATAAAAAATGGAAATTGACTTAAATACACTTTAGATTCACTTAATTAACACTACAAATATGTCCCATTATTTGGGAACTTATTCTAGTACTCTGATAGTAAACTGGAGGTAACTGATAGTAGTTATTTTTTAATAAATTATTGAAAAGTATCCAAAAGTGACCAAAAATTTAATTAAGGTCATAAATAAATTAAATAACTTTCCAAAACATCTAAATACTAAAATATACTAAGTCTAGAAATATAACTCAAGTAAACATCCTGGCATCATACTCAACATTCCCCCATCTAATGCAAAGAGGTCAGATTCCTATCATCTCCTTAAGTCTTTCATAATTCTTTTTAAATAATTTAAATTGTATTCCTTGTGTGAAATTTGATGTAAGAGGTGTATATTTAGCTTTAGTAGAGGGTAATGTAACTGTAGCTTGTTTCTTTGAATATCAAGAAACCAACTCACTTTCCAATGTTAAGCAATAACCTAAAATTGACTTCCTGTTATCAAGAGATCCTCTCCAATCTAAATATGTGCATCCAATAAAACATAAAAATATTGCTCATCTAAAATGAATACCATGATTTTAATTACCTCTTACATATCTGAAAATTCTCTTTACTGCTTGTAAATGGTTGAGTGATGCTTTTCCCATAAATCTAGAAACTAATCTAGCTTTAAGTTTGTCAATTGTACCATCACTTTGACTTTGGTCTTGTAGACCCACTTTGTACCCATGACATACTTATTCAATTGAAGTTTAACTAAATTTCATGTATCATTCCTCTAAATTGAATCCATCTCTCATTTCATAACGTCAACCCATTCTTTCTTTTGACTAGATTTTGTATAACTTCTAGGTTCACTAGTCACTAATGATAATGCAAACATAGTATTTTCATCATAAGTACTATAAAATAAGTTACATTCCTAATTTTATAGCCTTGTGATCATCCTCTTTTAATTATGATTCAACATTTGATTGGATGGATGAGGATTCAACAAACATTTATTCTTGTTTGGCATTGATATAGATGGATGACTAGTCTCTTGTAAAGAGATAACATTATTTCCTAATGATCTATACACTTATATAGGACTTTGTAATACTAGTTAATCTAGAGTTATACCTAAGTTGCATATAAACATTAGAATATATCTATAAAAAAATAACAATAAAAAATCTTAGGAGGTTGAATACCCTAGGGCAAGCTAGGGTTTGCATAAATAGACACAAAGGTCATGTTCACAAAATATTTAACCCTAAAATTAGATATGCAAAGATATCTACCGGTTAAGGGTTATTATATTAGATTTTACATAAGGATAGTAAACTAACCTAATGAGCAAGTCAATTAATAAAAAAATTAGACAAATAATATTATGAATTTATATAACTGATATTTTATAGAAATAGTAAAGTAAAACTATTAATAGATATTGTAATACATTAGATAGGGAACAATGATACTTGTCTAGTTTACTGTGCTCATGAAAATATGATATAAAACATGCTTGAAGGGTAGAAGGTGATATTGGAATAGGCATCAGATTCTATAAATATTTTTTATATGCCCTTAGACGCTTACATCAGATCTAGATAATTGCATCGATGCAGGTATCTAACCCTACCTCAAGTGTCCTATACAAAATACTAACTAGATCAAGATGTGACCAACTAAAGCCTTCTAGGTTTTATATTGACTTTATTCTAATGTATATACAATAGATGCACAAGTTGTCATTATTTATTAAATTATTAAACCCTATCTTCCTCACCCTTAGAGTGGCTGTAAAAAAAATGGATTAGTGGGCCCATAGTATTGAGCTACCCCAAGGACCTCTTTGTCAATAGGTGTTTGCTACATATATAATACTCTTAATAGTACTTCATAATTATGTAGTTTTCACTTATGTGTTAGATTGTGTGTGCATAAGGATGCAATGTGTGATAAGTTAAGACATGCAGTGACCTAGCTTGTAACTTAGAAAATATGGCTCAAAAACTACTCTTTGAATCCTTCAAACTTGTGAGACTACTACTCCTATGACTGATATATAGATATGGATGAATAGGTTAGGTTTTTCTACTTTAATGCTTGATTAAGTGCTTCTTGGTATATTACCTAGTGAACTTTCTCGGTATTTGTTAGGTGAGGAATGAATGAAGGTTGATCTTGTATATAAACCAATCCCTTTTATAAATATCTCACACTAAAGCACTTAGGCTAATCTTTAGGATATGTTTTATTTACAAAGTAGATGACTTTTGGGTATTGGACACTTTGTAGGAAAAGTGGACACTTGCATCGATGCAGGTGTTTGTCTAGGATGCAAATGTCTAGGAAGCTAGAAAATAAGTACAGATCTAGAACTGGAAGTGAAGGATAATAATCATATCTTGAGATTTTTTTATAGCATAAAAGACCTAGTCATTATAATAAGAATGGTAGGACTAAGAGACAATAAATTTAGAAACAAAGATCTTATGAACATGAGCCTTTCGACAATAAGGTCTATAATTGAAAAGTATAACCATGATATGTATTTTCCAAGTGTATAAGACTGAGGTACTACAAGAATCAAATTTTAATATCTAAAATGACATTCTTATACCCATGGGGCATGCCAAATCTAGAGGCATCTCATTTCATGAGTTACATTGTTATAGGTTATATCTTTCTATGGCCTTTCAATTCATGATGTTGAGCTACATTGGCTACTTAAAAATGTCTTGATCTTACTTATATTCTTTTCCAGTGTGACATTTCATGGATACGCTATTTTTATCTAAGTGAATTTGACATAAATTGATAGTGTAGACTAGTTTGACTTGTTCTATACTTCATTGTTATTATTTTATTCTTAAATAGGGTAATCATTGCTTGTCTGCTCTTTTCAACACTTGGAATTTTATGAAAGTTTATTTTCCATTGTCTATGGCCCTTCACCTTGTGTGACATGTGATTGTTTATTTTGTTCAACCCTTGGATTGGTGTGGAATTGGCTGATATTGGATCTTCTCCTATTTTGTGCATCATGGGCATGATATTGTGTGCTTATGAGAGGATAAATCTAGGATTGTCTATTGAGCATGATAAATTTGCCAATTTTTTTTGAGTTTGCAGTGTAGTGATTATATGTGGTGCCATTATTCATATTAAGCCCTTTTATTATTATATGTGGTATCATGATTCATATCATGCACTTCCCTATGTAGTTCATTATTTAATACTTATATTAGTGATGGCTACGACTATGTACCTACTTTATATATCTATCTTGACATTGCATTTGTATGCCTTAAACTACATGTTTCATATATGATTTGAAGATCTATTCTTTGTTATGATGACATATTATCCACATGTCATCACATATTTCTATGTGATTACATATTTTTACTTAATAAAATGCGATTAAATTTCTTTTGAGATGATGAATTATTAGACTACATCCTTCAACTAAAAAGGGGGCATACACATATTACAAGATTTAGAGAATTCAACATGGTTTAGATTATTAGTTTGGTTCAAACTATGGGACATATTTTTAAATTCAAACATATTTTATAAGAACACGAGTTAAAATGTTACAACCCCTTAAACTATAACATGCCTTGGGATATGTGTGGGATAACCTATGACACACTCATCATTTATCTTTGCATTCACTATTTATTTTTTGCTTTAGGATGACTTACTTAAGATAAAAGGGTGGGATGAATGGGTGTGACCCTACCTATTATGTCTATATATATGGATAAGTGTGGCTCACCCTAATCATCATATTGTATATTATATTCTTATTTTAAGGTTTTAGGCATTTCCCCCATTTAATTGACTCATCATATATTCATATAATATATTATACTTCAATTATATTATGATTTATTTATTTATTTGTGAAGTAATATCATTACAAGTGGTATCAGTGCATTAATTTTGGCAAAGAATTTTGTTTCTTCTATATCTCTCAAACTGTTATGAATATTTCTACAAGTTTTTTAATTGGAGTTGGAGCATAACTCATGGAGTCCACATTAAAAAAATAATCTTTGGAGATCATTTTTGAGGGATTTATTGATGTTTTACTATTTTTCATAAATTCATTCTATAGTCTAAAATTTATGGAATTTTTCTAATATTTTTATATTTTTAGAAAGCCTACAAAAGTATAGCGGGGGGTTTTTTTGTGTGGTTTTAGATTGGATGTCAACACAATTTTAAAACATCTTGGTCAAAATTGGGCAAAGGGTAAAAATTAAGGTTGACAATATTAAGTCTTGGTATGATAGGGCCACAAACTAGGGATTGAGGCAAGAATTATGAAACTCCAAGTAAAACTCCTTACAAAGAAGAGATGGAGTTAGAAACACAAATTGATGGATCTTTTTTTATTGGTTTTATTTGGTTGATCAAAAGGTGAGCCAAATTTCATACAATCTATGTGGCCTGTAGTCTTAGATGATAAGTAAAGTGGACAAGGTCAATTATCAATTGCATGAAATAGTGTAGAAAATCAGTAAAATTTTGAATGTTCATCAAAATCCACGAAACTAGATGTAAACCATTGTTAATCAAAACAACTAGGGTGGAAATTTATGTCGAGTTGGTTCAATAGGGATGGGAGTTGGCCCCTCTATTAGGTTTCCTATTTATATATGGTGATCCTATTGAACACCTCACTAACACAAAAATGGCTATCAAAGTGATGTCCCATATTCCACTCCCTATAGACTAATGTTGATGTTTTGGTTCTGAACTGAGTCAACCTAAACTAAATCCAAATGGATCAAAGCTATGAAATAAGGTTTCAAAATGAGAAATGTGTATGTTCTATGGGAAGGATTTGGTCAATTGGATAAACCAAAATAATAATTTTTATGATGTTCATCAAATCCCATGTGAACTAAATGTAGTAATGGCATCCTTTTATCTAGAGCCAGAGTATTTCATTTATTTTATACGTATTTATGCTTAGAATAAAAATAAGGGTGTTATTGTTACTTAGTACGTGTTCACATATGAGCTATAGATGCACTATTGTAATAATATAATAGATAAATAATTTAGTTAATTAGCAAAACTATGACAATTAGGGATAGTCAAGGATTAGATTCAATAATTCTAAAACTCATCCTTACATGTGGATGACATCTCAGAATACAGCCTTAATTATATGTTCTTAAGTGGCCTCAAGGATAACATTTGATTTATCTTTTTTAGGGTTATGGAGTTCAAGACCTAGGTTGTTAAAGGGTTTGAGTATATTAAATCAAGGTATTAATATGAAATAAATACAACGACTAATTTGTAATAAAATGGACTTAGTTTAATTTATAAAAATAGCAATAAATAAGGTAAATAATTATTTAATTGGAAATTGACTAAGATGAGAGATTGAGACGTTGTAGATTAGGATAGGGGTTGTTATGAGTGTCACATATAAGATATAGGTGTCAAAACCCTTCCTAGATAGTACAGCCTTAATTAGACAATAGCACCATATGGAATTAGTGTCCTCTATGCAGAACTATTTTTAGCTTCTGGGTGCACTTGTGTCTAGATCTACCAAGCCTGTTCCTATGTACACAAGTTTTGGATCTCTATACATGACCTATTTTGATTGATTTTATATGCAAACCCTAAACCTCCATATTTATAGGGAATCTAATTAGCACAAGTAAAAAAGTGTGCTTTTAGTGGGGTAGGTTAGACATCCTCAGCACCCCATTATGATGAGAGATGCCTACCTACCAATACTCTGAAGAGGGATCAAGCTCGATGTAGTTCTCACCACCTAAGTGCTGGTATAAGAATAAGTGAAGCTAGTATGAATGCTAATTTGAGTGCTTTGAATGTTATTAAGATTTTAAATTTAAGTAATCTAATATTAGGAATGTTCTAGATGGTTATATGCATAAGTAGGGCAGAATAGGGATTGATAACCTTAATTATGCATAACTTGTTTAGAGTTTGTTTGTGTAATTTATATTTGATTTCCATATACTGGATAAAGGGATAAAAGTCATGTATATATATTGTTCTAGTTCTCGTGAATATCTGAAAATAGGTCTAGGCTGACCATAGATGGTTACTTATTTGAAAAGATATCTATTGGTAACAAAATGTGAGAAAAAGACAATAAAACCCAAACTGGGACACTAGCGCCATGGGGTACTATTGTTCAAATTATGGTGTTAGTGTCCAAGTGGCATACCCTGAGGCACTAGGGGCTATGATGTTAAAGTGAGGGTCTGGGACTACTTTATGGATGTTTAGGGATGCATGTGGCCTGCATAAAGGCTAAATAAGTTTATAAATAGGCCTTAAGATATGCTCATGTTTAATGTAGGGATGGGTGGTCTCAAGTAAGACTCTTACCACTCAAGTGTCTTTTTTAGATGATTACATTTGCCCCCCCCTTAATTCTATAAATTCATCAAAATGGAATGATTAGGATAAATGATAAAGAAACATACTTGGACTTACCTAAGAGGTGAAGCCTATGAATTTGGATCTGAGTATGTGAAGCATGTTCCATTATGTATCCTACAAATGAAATGTATATAGATCAGTCATTACTTAAGAGATATAAAAATCAAAGATAAAATTGAGTAAAGAAATAAGACAAAGGAAAATAATGAAAACATCTCACTGGGTATAGGAACCAATGCATAAACCTAGTGATAAATTATGTATGCACATGTAGCTAGTGATCAATCAGTGAATAAATTGGATTATGTTGATGGCTTGATCAATCCCCATGTATGGGTGGATCAAGAAATCAATTTGGTTTTGACTTCATCATTTTCCACCCTTGATTAGTGGATCATGATTTGTGAATATGTTAGATTAGATAGATGGTGTGTCGAACTCTTTCATGTAGGTGGATCAAGAACTCAAGTAGACTATGAATCCATAATTGCCTGCCCATGTGTAGTATATAAATCTAAAACTTAAACTACATGATATAACTAAAGATGTGTAACTATAATTAGAACTATATTTATCGAATCTATAGCCACTTTGGAATGTAAAATGGTTTTGGGAGACTAAAAAATAGTAGGTGGCTCTAGGCCACTCAAGTTTGCCAACCACTACATATGGAATAAGGCATCAGTCTAGTGTGTAACTTGGAACATGGCTTCTAGTGTGTAAAACATGGATAATGTCATGGAGTTTGGCATTCTATCTGATCAACTGGTGTATAAGTGAGCATACAGAAACAATGTGCCATGCACATGCCCCCAAATATTATATCTAAGTATATGGATTCTAGATTGAGTTGTAATAATCTATATCTGAGCATTTGAAAATGGGAATGATCAAGTCATGCATGATGCTCCCAATTTGAGAAAACTAGTATGACTCTAAGCTAAAATAAGCTAAAATTAGTAATATATAACTGAACTTGTGCAAACCTAGACTATACCTATTATATTTTTCCATTCAATTTATAATTTTATGAAACTGCAGCTACTAGATAGTAGCTCCATATATTGAAAAATAACATTGGTGGCACTAGTGTCCCAATTTGGGTGATAATGTCCAATTATTATGATTTTTTTGTAACTAAAATTAGTCTCTATGTCATTATTTTCCACTGTGTTTTACTGAAACTAATTTATGTATTCTATGCCTATGTGCTGAAAACTATACTCTGAGTGCATTCAAATAGTCTGATATTTGTGACAAACACATGTGAATGCACCCTATTTTGAGGTGAGTTGTTGAACCTATGTAATAACTAACCTTAAAATAATAAGCTTTATAAAATGTGTGTTAAACAAAGCATATATGATATTTTCATAATAAACCAATATAATGTGCACACATAACATCAGAATGTAAGTTAATCTAGGCATAAGTTTGTAGTGTATGATGTATGTCAGATCTAGTATTCATAAGGATGACAAGATAAATAAATAATATACATGATAATGAATTTGAGTAATAATTGAGTAGTTACATTATAGGGATGGGGCATGATGTCCATCACGACACCCAAGTAGGAAGGGGAGATGCATGAGATCCCTCATGGCATCTAAAACTAGAGTGTGTAACATGTAGGAAACAAGTGTCATGATCATGATGAATAGAAAAAATCATATATATAACACATATGAGGCACACAAAGTAGGCCAAGGGTCCATAATACAAGGGACATGGGCACGTGTCACTAAATCTAAGAAAGTGAGACATACAAGGACATGTTCAAATGTCTACATACACAAACAATAAGCAAGTTATCTTAGAGCCACATGGAAGGACATATTCAAATGTTTGCATACAAAATCAATAAGACACACATAAAGACATGGGAACATGTCTAAAGCATACATATAATGAAAAGAAGTGGCATAGAGACATAGAGCAATGTCATATTCACATGCCATTGAATAGAAGAAGCATAGAGACAAAATTGATTCTAACCTAAGAAATCTAGAAATGAAAGTATGAATGAACATGTGGTACAAATCTATATAAGAGATAAAATGTACAGAGGTTGAGTCTAAAGTAGTATTAGTTAGGAACATTTTTTAGTAGATGTAGGATGATCAATATCATGATATAACAATCCTAAATCTATGATGTAGAGTTAGAAAGATATATCTTGGAAATCGATACCGATGCCCCAAAATTGGTGAACGTATCAAATGAAGAACCCATATATCTATGTATATTACCCCAGTGGATAAATAGTAGCAAATCTAGATCTGTGTATTAGACCTGGGTCCTATAAGTATTTGTGAACACTCGATAAGAATAAGTGAAAGATGTATGTATGATTAAAACTGGCTATACTAATATAACTAGCATATGTAGTGTTTGTAAAATATAAGATATGTAAACATGAAAATGCATATAATATAAAATTTATGTTCTCTAAGTAAATATTTGAAAGTTTTTATGTTTTGACATATTATATTGTTTTTATATTTTCTAGATATAAACTAAGTACAAGTAACATGAAAATGAAATTATATACCAAGAGTAGGAAATAAGGAAACTATGTATAATAAGGAAGGAATATACTAACTAATGAGTCTATGGGAGACTCACTATCAACATTGCCTGTGTCAAATAAAGGAACAATAATCATGCCTGTTATGTGAAAAGTTAATTGGGGTCCTAAAACCTACTCTACTGAGTGATCTATAGCTGGCACTACTTGTGAAGTGGTGCTAAGAATTTGTGAAGCTTATTAAGGTGTCCTATGAACTATAATGGGATTAGGGACCCATCTAGTAGAAGATGTTATAATGGGTGTGGGTACCTTGTGTTGAGAACCCTAAGAACTCAATAACATTGATCTCAAAAGGAAAGGGGTAGAAGGAGGCCCTCTAGAATTTGCAACATATATTTGATGCATGGGTCTATCTAATAAGGGTCTCCATGGAAGAGTATGCATATATGGAAACACTATAAGAGTAGACCTCACCTACATATGTGGATCAACTAAAATCTATGGTGTAATGATGGGAAATATGCTTAGAACTATAACTAATAACTGCAGTGAGACTTCATGTGGGATACGTAAAGGATACTCATGTGAGAGACCCTCAACTATGACCACCTAATTAGCATGTATGTACTTGTGGCATCTATACATGGTCGATCGAATGGCTCATAACTAATGTATCCATGGCCTACCCAATAACATGTCAATATGCTTGCACTAGGTACTACTAAGACTCTAATGGCCACATGTGTTTATCCAACTTGTAGTGGAGGTATAATCTCCCCAATGGAGTTTTGAACATGACCACTAAAACCAAGAATAATTATGTCAGTAGGAGAAATGTCCTTTTAATAACCCAAATATCATATAGGTGTTATTGTATGTGTTAATACTCAACATTTTTTCAACCATAACACTCTAAATAGGATGATGATCAATGTAGGCTCATACAAAGAGTGCATATAAATTTGAATTGTCATCAACAATCTCCTAATTTGAGAAAGTGATGAGTAGTCTAGCTGGTATTGTAATATGATACATACTAATTATATTATGTATGGATGTGTGTCCTTTATAGTAGTGTGATATGATGTTAGTGGTAGATGTGCTTGATATATATAGTGAACACTTGAAGTGCCCCTTACCTCATTAGTTGTATGATTTGGAAACATATCCAAAAATATTTTCAATGCCTTAGCTTCTATTTTTTGAACTTTGGGTGCCTTTGTGGGTGTGCCCACATCAATGATGTTGAAATCTATCAAATATTATATCTTATGTTTCAATTTGATACATTGGTTTGTAGTATTGATTGGTTCCTTATGATAGCTATAGAATGCATTAGAATCATAGCTCTTTGGAAGATGTTGTGTCATATCGACCTATTTGATGGGAGGGAAAGATATGACATTATATTATAGGAGATACTATAAAACATGTGCTAGTGATTCTGGAAGGTTAGTGAAAACTCTCCATCAAGAAATTGAAAAAACTAGATGATGAGGTGGCTTTGAAGCTACACTAATTATGACATTTTGATCAATATTTTTTTTTAGTGGCCCTTACTTTGTATAGAGGCTTATTATAACTCTTAGTATTTGATTTTGATCCACTTTTATATTTTAATTTTCCCATAGAGATAATCTTGACTTCCCTTTCTTTCACTATGTGGCATAATTCTATGAAGGTTGGAAACTTCTTGAACAAAATAACTTCATGTAATGCTGGTAGTAAACTTTATTTGAATATGTCTTGGAGCTTGTAATCTACCATAGGCCTAGTCAAAATTTCCAATATAGTTTTATATTGAAATACATATTCTGCAATAGGCTCATTATATTTTTGCTTCAGTCGTGCCACTTGAGCATATGAGATCCTATCACTGATTTTAATTTAAAAGTGTGCTAAAAACATATTTTCCAATGAATTAAATATGGTGATAAACTAATTTGGAATATCATATAACTAATGTAAGGCATAGTCCTTTAGACTACATGGGAATAACTTAGTAAAGAGCCAATCATTGGATACATAGTCTAATCATGTTGTATGTAAAGCTCATAGATGTTGCTCTAGGTCACCCTTACCATCATACAAAGTAAGTTTAGGTGCCATGAATTTGGATGGAAAAGGAGTTACCATTATTCGATGTGCCAAAGGCATATGTAAAAGAACATGAGAATACAAGGCATGTGATGGCCTAGTAGCACCCTTCTCAAGATGTAACACCTTAGCCTATAGATAATGAATCTCATGTAAAAGGTATTATACATATAGAGAGGAGGAACTCTCCATAGGAGGTGTGACTATTATTGAAGGTTGTTAAGTTAAAACATGTTGTTGTAGAAGTCAAGTTTCCCCCAAAGTGAGTGTAATAATATTTTTATCTGGGGGAGTATAAAATTAACCATTATTTAATTTTTGAAGTTCTTCATGGATAATATTAATAAGGTCATCTTGCATATCTGAATGTTTGGAAATGAAATATTGTAATTTTCTCTTCTTAGTTTTATCGAATCAGTTATTGAATCCTGCCATTGTAGGTTTGAAATTAGGAAAATAAAATGTTGTATATTTTGAACCTTTTAATAAATTTCATTTATTAAAGATTAACAAAATAAAATAGTAAATTAGATTTGATATTTTTGAATTGATTTTTGAACATAGAAAATATAAGGATACAAACCCTAATAACATATAGGCCTAGGGTTTGGGTAGTATTTGAAGTAAGTCAGGTTCACCAAATGATTAAACTTTTTTAGGGTTATGGAGTTTAAGCACTTGGTTATTATAAGGTTTGAGTATAGTAAATCAGGGTAGAAATATGTAATAAATAAAACCAATAATTTTTAATATAATTGACTTAGTTTGAACTTTCTAAAAATAGAAATAAATAATGTAAACAAGTACTTAGCTAGAAATTGATTGAGATGGGAGATTTGGAGGTTACAAACTAGGACATGAGCTATTCTAAGTTTCACAAATAGGATCCAAGTATCAAAACCCTTCTTGGATAGTAGTGATCTAATTAGATAGTATCACCATATGGTGCTAGTGTCCGTATTTTGGCACTAGTGTCTTTTGTGTATAATTGTTCTGAGCTTCTGGGTGTACCTATGTCTAGGTCTACTAAGCCTGTTCCTGTGCACACAAGTTTTGGATCTTTGTAGATGGCCTATTTTGATTTATTTTATATGCAAACCCTAAATGTCTATGTTTCTATGACATCTAGTTGTCATAATTAGAAAAGTGTGTTGTTAGTGGGTTAGGATGGAAATCGTCAACACCTTGCCATGATGAGAATTGCCTACATACTAATACTCTGAAGAGGGATTAAGACTGATGTAGATCTCCCCACCTAAGTGTTGGTGTAAGTGCAAGTGAAGATAGTATGAATGTTTGTTTGAGTGATTTGATTGTTTTGAGATTTGAAATCTGAGTAATCTGAGCTTAGGAATGTTGTATATGGTTGTATGTAAAATTAAGGAAAAATAAAGATTAATAACCTTGATTGTGCATAACTTGTTCTAAGTTTTTTTGGTGTAATTTGCATGTGATTTCTATATATTAGATAAAGGAATAAAAGTCACACACACACACACAGTGATTTTGTGGGTCTTAAAAAGGTCTAAGTTGACCTTAGGTGGTTTTTTATTTTAAAAGATATCCATTGGTAACAAAATATAGGAAAAGGACAATAACACCCACACTGAGAAACTAGCACCCTGGGGTGCTATTGTCTAAATTATGGTGCTAGTATCTAGGTGGTAAACCTGAGGCACTAGGGTCCAAGATGTTAAAGTGAGGTTTTGGGACTACTTTAGGGATCTTTATGGATGTGTGTGGCCCATATGAAGGCTGGATAAGTGTCTAAATAAGCCCTAAGACAAGTCTAGGGCTAAGCTAGGAATGCGGTCTCAAGTAACACTCTTAATACTCAATTTTCATTTTTAGATGATTATAACATCAAATTTGATGTTTGCATGTTTAATCCAATTTTATTTTTTAAAATCCATGAAATTTGTGCATCAATCAAAGGAAATATATCTATTCAAATAAATGGATTTTACTACAAAAAAAGAGTGCATGGTTCCATCACAATCGATCCTTCAACCTAAAAGACTAAATCCTCAAAAATTGAAGAGAAATGAGAAAATGTTTTATGTTTCAATTGTGATAGAAAATGTAACAAAGGTCATAAATGTGATGAGAATAAGTTGTTCTATATTGAATGGGATAAGGAGGAATAATAAGATGATGAAATGTCAGGTGAACAAGAAGAGGTGCCCAAATAAGAATTTGAAGAGTCCTAACTTACTAAATCAAACCGTGCATTTTTTGGTATTATCATTCCAAAAACACTCAAGGTTGTGGGTTTCCTCAATAAATAAAAGATTATAGTGTCGATTGACTCTGGGAGTACCCATAATTTCATAAAAAATAAGTTATGACATGCCTAAACTATATTATTTACCTAAATTCATAATTTGAGGTCTTGATTGCAAATGATATCACAATTAATTCTTCTATCAAACTAGCGATGAGAGACTAAAGATAGATTCTTCTATGTTCTTTATTCTCATGCACAAATGAGATATTGTTTTGGTATTCCAATGGATCATGACCTTTTATATACTAGAGATGAATTTATAAGAGTTGTTCATGTAATTGATTTTGAAGAAAGGAAACTTGAACTATGAGAACTATAGGAAAAATATCCATTACTGGATAGTTATCAATAGATGTATAAGATTCGCCTAAAATAGGTTAAAGGATTTTTTGCATAATTTTTCTCCATAGAAGTTAAACCAACAACAATGAATACACATCCTAATCTACAAAATATTATTGATGACCACTCATTTATTTTTTGAAGAAATTACAAAAGGACTACCATAAAGAATAGATAATGATCATGCCATTCAACTTATCCCTAGTATTCAACCCCAAACATCATGCCTTATAGATACCCATATGCCCATAATAGTGAGATTGAAAAGATGGTACAAGAGATGTTGGAGGATAGTATTATTAGACATAGCCAAAGTGCTTTTTTATCCTTAGTGGTCAAAGTGTGTAATACGTATGATACTTAGAGGTTGTGCCCATATTACATAGTACTAAACAAGTATACCATAAAAAATAAGTTCCCTATCCCATTAATTGATGATTCTCTAGATGAGTTGCGTGGTGCTATTTACTTTTAAAACTAGATATTCAATCTAGTTACCATCAAATTTAGATCAAAGATGAAGATATA
Organism: Torreya grandis; assembly: GCA_037957365.1. NCBI lineage: Eukaryota > Viridiplantae > Streptophyta > Pinopsida > Cupressales > Taxaceae > Torreya > Torreya grandis. The sequence goes on from JARHVA010001016.1 coordinate 3,495,575, forward strand.
CATAAGACAACTTTCATAATTCATGAAAATCATTATGATTTTTTCGTAATGGCTTTTGGTCTCACAAATGCACCATCTACATTTCATAGTTTGATTAACACTATTTTTAGGTCATCTTTTGTATAAATTTATATTTATATTTTTTGATGACATCATAATATAAAGTAAGAATTAATAAGAACATTTGTAACATTTGAACTAGGTATTGATAATTCTATAAAATCATAATCTTTATGTAAAACCTTCCAAGTGTTATTTTGGACTAGAAGAGATGGAATACTTAGGTCTCATTATTTCACATAAAGGGGTCAATGTAGACCTTCAGAAGATCAAAGTTATAATATGAAGGTAGGTGACAAAATCCATAAAGAACCTCTAAAGTTTTTTAGGGTTAACAGGTTACTATCACTGATTTGTAAAATTTTATCATAACATAGTAACACCACTCAAAACCTTATTGATTAAGGACTCATTCCACTAGAATGAAAAAATCACCAAGGCATTTGAGAAGCTAAAATAGGCCATGTACACCACTTAATTTTTGGATATCCCAATTTTTTTTATAGACTTTCATTATTGAATGTGATCCATCTAGATATGAAATCGGAACAATACTCATGTAGGAAGTAACACCCATTGCATTTGAGATAAATCAACTCAAAGTTAATAATTTGTTAAAACTAATATATGAGAAGGAGATGATGGATATTATTTATGTATTCAAATAATGTATACCTTATCTAATGAGTAGACACTTTAAGGTAAAGACTAATCATGGTGGTTTATAATATTTTTTAGAGCATATATTGCCATCTAAAGAAAAAATGGGTGCCTAAAATGTTGAGATATGAATTTTAAATTATTTAAAAGAAAGGAAAATATAATGTTGTAATATATTCACTCTCTAGGAGGGATGAATCCATAGATGCATTATTGTGTGCAATAATCATTTGGCATGCATACTGGGTGGATGAGGCAAGAGTATAATGGGAGAATGACAAGGATACATATGGTTTTATTCAAAAGCTCCAAACATATTTTAGTGCCTCAAAAAAAAAAATTGATTAGAAATGGAATACATTATGGTATAAAAATAGATTATACCTATGTAATAATTTTTCAAGTACAATATATGTATAAAGCTTCATGTATTTCCAATAGGTGGCTTTCCATATTTTTGAAAAATTATCATTGAATCAATTAGGGATTCATTTAGAAATGAGTCAAGGGGGGATATACAATTTTTTTGGGGTTGAATGCATAGTGTTCCAGATAAACAAAGGTGAAAAAATTAAGATATAACATTTTATATAACGCTTATCAATTCCTAGCCAAAGGTGGGAGGATGTCTCTATGAATTTCATAATAGGTTTTCCTACGTCAAAAGGTAAAAATTTAATAATGGTAATCATAGATAGGCTCACAAAATATTCCCATTTTTTTCCTTACACAACCATTTTCAACTAAATAGTATTTATTACTTTTCTGGGTATAGTTCAAAAGTTATATGGTACCCCCAAGATCATAATGAGTGATCGAGATCCAATTTTTACCATTAATTTTTGGACTGATTTATTTTCATGTTATAGTACTTAGTTGGCTCATAGTTCATCCTATCATCCTTAATCTAATGGGAAAATAGAGGTGTTCAATAAATACATAGAGGCTTATCTTCATTATCTCCATATCAAATAAACAAGAAAGATGGGTTCATTATTTGCCACTAGTAGAATGGTGGTATAAAACTTCCTTCCATGTCTCTTCCAAAATGTCTCTATTTGTGACATTATATGAGTACCAACCCCCATCCATCACCTCATCCTTGAGGGTATAACTCTAGTTTCATGCCATTGAAGAACACATTCAACACTAATAAGAGGTCCTTGATAGTCTTAGAGAGAATTTATCAATGACACATGATCGAATGAAGTAAAAAATAAGAACATCATAACAAGAGGATTTTTTATGTGGGTGATTAGTTATTTTTATACCTATAGACATATAAGTAATTGTCCTTAAAATTAAAAAAAGGATAAAAATCTCTCTCCTAAGTATTATGTCCCTTATCATATCTTGCACATGAAATTGACATTATCGCATACAAGTTAGAGATACCCCAATATACTTACATCTAGTTTTTCATGTTTCTTTCTTGAATAAGGTAATTGGAGAAATAATCTCTACATTGGTTGAGTTACTTGAACTGCATGAGGAAGGTCAGATCATTTTGGAACCTAAGAAGATCCTTCAGACACATACTTAAAGGCTATGAACAAGAGAGATTTAGGATTATTTTTTCAAGTGGAAGAATATGCCTATTGAGGTTGTAACATGGTAGGATGAAACATTTATGTAGCATAATCTATAATTTTTCAATGTTGAGGGAAATGTTGTTTTGAAGGGGGGCATGTTAAACCCTTAATATATAGTGTTCCTAAGGATATGTGTCAGTCAACCTATGACACACTTATCTTTTATCCTTGCATTCCTATAGTTATTTATTTCTATATGAGTGTGGCTCACCCAAATAATCATGCTACAATTTTTATTCTTATTATTGGGTATGAATTACGATCATCAAAATTGTGAAGTATAATTGGCTAGACATGTGTTTAGAGTATATGATTTTGTCTTTTGTATAGTTATTTGGATGTATTTGACCTTGTAAGATTAATCAATGATAGAATAATGTGAAGAGTCTTTCCTTTTGATTATATCGAAAGGATGGAATGTAAAGAGACAACACTCTTTAAAGATCTATATATAGTTATCATATCTAATGAAATATGGTTTTGATGTGATAAAGGTTAATAGAATAGTCCTAATATGGTTCTTCAAATTATCTTTTATCTTTGTACTATGCTTAGTGATTACTCTATTTTGAATTAACATATGTTACTCATTTAGTATATGCTAGCTTTCTCTCTATCTGTTGTTTCTATGATTATTCCTTTAATAAGTGCATTTGTGTTTTCAAGTAGCAATCTAGAATTATGAATTCTATGTTATATTTATCTCTATTTTTGTATCTGTGCAAGTTATCCTTGTAATTAACATGTTCTTGAGCCTCATAGGAACCTTTGATAACAATGGTGTGGTGAGTGTGGAACCACTTAGATGAAATATGTTGATATTATTGCTAATACAAAGGGACATAGAGAGATGGTTGGATGAGAGAATTCAAAAGTTTATAGAAAAAGAAGGGAAGAGAGTCAAAAAAACTATGAAGGAGATTATCCAAGAGCATATCTATGGGGAAATATAAAAAATATTTTGGTGTGAGTTACCTAGATTTTTATTGCTTCATCCCAAGGAGGGTAGAGCTTATAATCTAGACAAAAGACAAGTTAGATAGACTACAAACCTAGATACAAATTTGACTTGAGTAGTATACTACTGGACGAAGACTATGATTGATGGTTATATCACCAAGATTATAGTAAAAGGATATGTAGCTTTTGAAACTACACAAGACCAATTTTTCCAAGGAACAAGGGGGAAATTTTTGTAGTGAATACCTACATTGATAAAAATAATGGTTGTGAAAAAGGCCATGGTGCCTACTCTAGCCAACATGGAGTAGTCACTTTAGTCACCATGGGGGTGCATGTGAGATGAAGTGAATGATGTGAAGTCAATAAAAAGAAACTTGAACCTAATCTCAAAAAATGGAAGATGAAAATACTTAGAGTGAAAATAAATTTTTGGGACTATAAAGAGAACTGTGATAGCAGAGACAGTGGAATAAAGTAAGAGATTCATAATTAACTGCGACTAGGAATAGAGATAGGGTAGATGATGTTGGAGATGGAAAGATGTAGAGAGATGCTAGAAGAAAAGGATGCATAGAATACGTAGAAGGGCCTGATGAAGAACATGATTAAAATAGAAATGATGCATATATGGAGATAGTATAGCAAGAAGAAGAAGATAATCTAGCAGTAGAGAAGTTAGATGGTAGAGGTAGATCACAGTTAATGAAAGGGTTTTTATCTAAACTTGAGAAGGAAAGTTCTTGGGAAGAAGTTAGATTTGAATGCATAAAATCATAGGTTCAAGTTTAAATTTAGAATAAATTCAAACTAGAAGTCATTCATTTCAAGAGAATGCATCTCCCCAGCCTAATGTATTATTAGAAAGAAGAAGTGTAGAAGAATAAGTGGATACAGATTGGTTTGATTCCTTTATAGAAAATTTTGGAAAGTTAAATACAAAGATAGAAGATGCATTAGATAAGAAAAAAACAAAATAAGAAAAATTCCTCTTTAAGACACCTAAAAATACTATTATACATAAGTTTAGAGTTGTAATCAATAGTGCTAGTCACATAAAGTCATAGTCACTAGTGTGTAGTTACCTTCAATCATAGTTACCAATGTTCAATAACTCATGGTATCAATTATAAGTGTGCCAACTATGTCACTCAATACAAGTATGTTTGGTAACTTAATGTAATATGATGGGTTTATGGATCCTGAGTAGTATTTAGTAACTTGTGACATGAAATGGAATGTAAAGGTGTAACTTTTGATTATAACATCCCCACTGGGATTTACCATAATAAGTTAATTTTTTAAAAAGTTAATTCCACTTATTCAACATTAAAATTCACCAAGAGAATGTAATTAGTGTTCCTATTTAAACATATGAAATATGTTAACTATAAAATAGGTACATAGTAATCCATTCCATTACTAATCACTATGATAAGTATAACAAGTACAAAGTTAATCCACACATTTAACTGCATAAATTCTAATAAGGTAATTACATAATTTCAGCCACTATTGATGCAATATTATAGACATTATTGTTAACATACAGATAAATGATTATTACATTTTCATCAAGAATAATGTCATGATAATAAATAAAATATAAGATACAAGGCTCCACAGAGCATGAGTTATTATGAACTCTAGTATCCTATGGTAATCTCAAGTGTAGTCTCTAAAAAGTACTATTATGGGGAGGAAGAGAATCATCTGAGCACTTTTCCACATCAACCACAGACCATTGATCCATTGTACAATCTCTCAACTAGGGAATGGCCCTCCTTTCATGGATGGGTAGATAGTGATGATGCAGGAATACAAAGAGACAAGCTAGTACTCATGTGTTGTAAGATATCTAATACAATATGTGTAACATTAAGAAAATACAGTCTAACATGATATCTCACAAACATGTAAATCAAACATATGAAATGAAAATTATTAACTAAACATTACGTTGGATAAAGTTTTTAAATGGTTATTGATCTCAAGGATTAGTCAAATTTATACACACCACTTGATCAGATTACCCTCATCTTGTATTAGTGATGAAAATAAAGCTAGGGAAGTCTGTCTCTCCACTTAGACTGTATCATGTTAAACTTTAATCAAATGTATTCAATGAATCTCAACATATTATTTATTTCAAAAATAATACACTTAAATGAGTACAATATCTAATAGGACACAACATTTGGGTATAACAAATGATTAATTATCAAAGTAACTCAAATATAGAACTATCTAATATAAACATATCTATCTGAGTTCATTTCTATGTGCAAAACTTCCTAAATAAAACAATCATCTCTAATTTAATTCAAAGCTCATAATTAAACAATAATCCAATTTTCATGTTAACCTTTACACATATAATGAGCTGTATGAATTTAATTATGGTATACTAAATTATGGATTATACAACTTGTTTAACAAACAAACTATATACCATATTTACAAGCATACTTCTCATACATATAATATATGCTATATATATGTATTAGTACATAATCTTCCTCATATACGTATAAGCTGTATACAAGTATGATTACTTAATTTATTTATACAAAGACATGTCATAAATAGTATTTGTACTTAGTGTAATTGTCTCATCAAATATTCAATACATCTAAAAACACAAATAAGATGAATGGATACACTGTTATGTATTTATTAATTCTACATTGTTCATCTGATGAGTGTGCATATAAATATATGGTATACACGTGTTGTGTTTATAATGGATCATTTAGTCATGTATTCCATTTATGTATATACCCCATCAATAACCAGTAAAGACATGTATGGTATATGGCACACTTCAATCGACTTTGCTTTCTAGTTAAAAATAAATGAAATACTTTAACATATCCAATCTTATATGTATTTAAATTTCAAATATAATAATTCAAATATTTTTTTATCATGATTTGTAAAAACAAGAGTCATACAGCTAATGAAGTCAACACAATTATCTTAATATAGAGTTTCACTTTTTTTGACAAGTTTCGAGTCTGTCATCTTACAATCCTCATATATATACTTCATAACTCGCATACATATTCATCTCAATCAAGTATATTATGAGAATTTAAATATGTAGAGTATTTTTATTTATATTAATTATTAAGTTAAATTATCTTAATAATTCCCAATTTCACCCTTAAAAACATTTATATTGTATATATTTCCCATATTCAAAATGCAACCTAAACATCTACATCATATAAAGACCAATAACAATTAGACTAAGTGTACACAATTGAATTTGAGATGATTAATTAAACCTTTAAAACTATAGGCACATTTCCCAATTCTCACTATATGAAACTGATTACTATTTCATTTATATGACCTGATAAATACACAGGTTACTAATATATTCACAAACAACCCCCAATGCCCATTTATATGTTCATAACCAATTCTCAACCATATAAATGTTTGTCATTATGTTAAATAAACAATACTTAGTCATATATATAATTGAGCACATGTTTATACATACTCATAAACATGATTCAATAATCTTGTAGTCTAACTAAGGCTCAACCAAGAATTTCACATTGTATGCAAAACAAAGTATGTAAGATAAAAAAAAATACCTTGGTATGTTTCCTTTAAATCAATTTGAATCCTTGATGGTGTTTATTATTTTACCTCGACTCAAATTGTTATACATATATATAGTAACTTTTACATGTATATATATATATATATATATACTTTGGTATGTATATATACTCCCAATTAATAAATACCTATAGGGTATACATATACATAACCCTATATATACCCACATATATTTATTCTAAGTTTTATACAACCATATTTCATTCCAATTTGCCACACATCCTTCATACACATAAATAAATTCACATTAACATGATTGCATACAGACCTAGGGTTTAGGTTTCAGGGTTTTCTAGGATATAGATTGGGTTTTTTAGATGGTTGAGCCATCCAAAGGGCTCAATATTTATTCATTTAAATATTTTATAAATTACTTAAACCCTTTTATGAAATCACACATAAATACTTGTGTTTTATCATCCAAGAATTCAAATGCATTACTAACTTAGTAGAGCTTCCATAAATTAATTCTTGCCAACCATATTGATTCAATATCCTTCTTTTTCTTCTTGCTATCCACTGTTGTCTCAAATTTTGTATCTCCCCTTTCTTTTATTTCTTTCCTTCTCAACTTGACTGACACTTTATCCTCCATGCATTTCTTCTCCACCCATCTCTCCCAAATCCATGGTGGAACAAATAAGTGGGCAAATCAATGCATGAGGATTTCAATGCAACAAAACCCATAAAATCTATAGTCTATCACCATATTCATCATGTAATCTACTCAAATTAAAAAATATCTTAAGATTTAAATGATGCTTAACTCAAGTCAAATTAGGTTAGAAACCCTAAAACATTTACAAATTTTCCTAATGATTTTAATAATCATTTTAAAAGCCATAACAAAATATGCACGTTCATTGACCCCCCCACCCCCATGCACCAAATTATCATTATCCAAGCATTATCATTACTAATGAAAACTATCACTATCAAGTCTTCTTAACATAGTACTTATGTTTAGGCATTCAAACATTAGCTAGGGGTTAGTTCACATAATAGTTTTAGTTATTTGATCATCTTAATAAGGATTAATATCAACATGGTTATGCCAATGAGATGTAGAAGGACTCTTCGAGTGGTATGGTTGTGCCCAGACCCACCCATGTTCAAATATTAGAGGGAATTTATAGGTAGATGTGGCTATTTAATCAATGGTTTCAATGTGATCAAGTGTTAATGGTTCTATAGTCCTCTCAGGGATTAAGCCCCCAATTTGTACCCCAAAACTAGTTATAACTCGGATCAAAAGCTTAGTACCGATCTAAAAAAACATCAACATGGTTTCCAATAACAAAGTGACTAATGTAAAGTCATAATAAGATTTGACTATAATAAAAAATCAAATAACCATTATATCAACATCAAATACAATAATATTTTAACAATATAGTTGTTTGTCATAACTACTATATAGACTAACCAAATGTCTTTACTATCTTTTTACACACAAAGGCATTAAGTTGAAAAAATGATATATCCCAAATATCATAATAACCAACTAATGTATTAAGACATTATAAATACACTCTAATTAGTCCATAAGCAGTAGTAGATAAATAATAAACATACAAAATTACTTACTCATTAAAGAAATATTATCCACAATCATGAATACAATAACATGACTTGATCATAAAGTAACATTATGCACTCAATCTATGTAATACAATCATAATGGAATCATAAAATCAGATCCACATAAGCAGTAAATTAAATCTAGATCACAACTAATGCATATAATCAACCATATAAATGTAGATCACATAAAATAAATACTATAACTAACAATTTAAATAGTGTTTTAAAATAATGATAACTATTATGGTGTGTGCATGGGTTTCTAGTTGTTCCTCTATCATCTCCAAACACCTCCATCTATGAAATCCTCTTTGATGATGCTCTCCCTCCGTCATGTTCTAAGGGATGGATCTTTCATACATCAAACTCATGACAAGAAGGTAATTAGCCCGTAACATCATGATATATATCATAAAATACCATTGAAAAAATAATAAACATGATCATAATGTAAAGTATATACAAGTATAGATAACTTATAGTAATTTAAGCATGTAATATGAAGTAACATACAACTATCCCATAAATAGCTTATGACTTACAGATTGATTAAATAATATTTAATTAGTTTAATAACCAAATAATCCATGGATAATTAGGTAAATAATCTTAGAGAGAAATCAAGATGTGACATCATTCCACTTAAAGCTGGTTATAATCTCAATGACACTTATTCAAACACTAATTTTTAATTAAAAACATTATTCAATAAAAAATAAAATAGTATGAAGCAACAAATCAAGGAAACAAATGTAGAAATAACATGTAAAACTCATCATAGTCCTCTCAAATGATACTATCTTCAGAGTATTAGTCCTACAAGACCTTACATTGTGAAACTTCTCTATTATACAAACTGAGTTTGAGAGTGTCAATTACTCTGATTGGTTCTACCATGACCACCCTAAGATCTAGAACCTACAAAGCATTCCAATCCAACACATGTGAAGGATCAACTATATAATTTTAAAGATAAGACACATGAAAGAAATTATGCAATAGATCTTGGGTTGGTGGAAATTTAATCCTATATGTTATAGGGTTGAACACTTCTAAAACCTTGAAGGGTCCCACATATCTCAGCAAAAGTTTTGCTGACTTCCTAAATTTAATCGAGCTTTTCTGAGGCTTAACCCATAAAAACACCTTATTACCTATTGAAAACCACCTAGATTTTTTATTTAGATAAATATAACTCTTAAATCTAACTTTATCCTTGATTAACCTATGCTTAATTTTGTTTCTTGATCTTCCATTTCTAAAAGCATCTCAGGTCTAAAAACTACTCTATCTTCTAACATATCCTAACTGATTAGTGTTTTGCACCTTCCACATAATGCTTAAAATGGTGTCATATTCAAAGTTGATTGGTATGAATTATTGTAAGCAAACTCAACCAATGGAAGGTACTCATCCCATTTATATTTTTGATCCATATAATAAATATGAAGGAGATCCTATAACACCTGATTAACTCACTCAGTCTGACCATCAGTGAGTGATATGTAGTGTTGAAGTTTAATTACTTACGTAGAGCTGAATTTAGAGTCAACCAAAACATATAAGTCATCCTCAAATCATAATCCAAAATTATTTTCTCTAGAAATCCATGTAACTGATATACTTCCTTTACAAATCTCTTCACAAGAATAGGTGCATCATCAATCAAATTGTCAGGTATAAATGATCTACCTTAGTTAATTTGTAAACTACTACCAAAATTATGTCATGTATGTTTTGTGATAATGGTAAACAAGGAAAAAGTCCATACAAATCACCTACCACTTCTTTTCAGGTATGTCATGTGGATACAACAGTCCAGTTGGATGCACATGTTTAGCTTTCACATGCTAATATTCCAGATAATGAGACATAAAGTCCACTACATATTTATTTATTTATTTTTAGAAATAAAGAGTTTTAAGCTCATCCATGATCTTGGTTACTCTTGGATGTCCTGAATATGGGGCATTATATAGTTCCTTTAGCAGTGTGCTCCTCATATTTTCTATATCTGGTACATACATCCTTCCATTATACAACAAAAGACCATCATTCTTTATTTTGTATCCTTTATGTATGCAATGAGAAATGCAATAGATCTATAAATAAATCTTATCTCAGAGAAGATAAATCTTAATTATACTTTTTATTGTGGATACATTATATATTTGAGGTCATGACCAAGATGGATATGCTAGACCTAGTCAAGGGATTTCTTACCATAATAAATTCATTAGTGAGGGCTCCAAATCTTCCTGTTAATCAAAAGTACACAATAACCCTAAATAGGTCCTATGTTTTCATATTCACTAAACTAATAACAAGTAAATCAAAAGTCTAATCCAATGCTCTCCAAATCTTGTGGCACAAAGTGGGGGTAATAAACATGAAAAGTAAACATGCATATAAGACACATACTCATGGTAATGTATATGAAATTTTAATGTATGAGAGAGAAGTAAAAATGTATATCTATCTACTCTTATAAAAGAGGAATAAAGTTAAAAATACTTACCTTTAAAGATGAACCCACTGAACTTAAATCTCTCCCTTGGCCAAGGTGCTTCACAAGAGGTTTTTGTGGCATGTAAGGATGACAAGGATAAATCAGCTCTAGGCCACACAACCTATCAATGCATCTAAAAGACCTTTCCATAAGATAAGATTTGTATCTCTAAAGAAAGTATGAAACCATAAGCTTGATCCTCAAGTAGAATGGTGGATAAGCAGATGCACAATATGTTACTCTTATTCTTCTCTTCTATTAAAAATGACAAAGTGGATGTGTTTATATAGGTAGATAACCCTAATCCTTTTGGAAAGTTTAGACCGACAAGGTCGACCCAGTCGACCTAGTATAATTATTGATTGAAAAAATTAGGTTAGTTAGGGGATGAACTAGACCCTAATAAGTTTTATCAATTAGAGTACAAGGTTGATGGGGCTGACAGTGTAATGTAAACTATCAAAAAGGGTTTTAAGATAGGGAAGAGCTAATGAAGGTGGTATATGACTAGAGGAGGGTAAAAAATAGGAGATGAATATTAGGAGAATAGTTTTTAGGATATGGGTGTGTAGATAAAAAGTGGTAATAAGGGAAAAAAATCTTGTGAAGCACTACTGGTTTTCCCACCCCTTTCCCAATACACCCCTTAATGTGTGCACTTAGAGAGATTGAGACTCAATGGGTTCCTAAAAGATAAAAAACATTAGTAATTGATAAAGATTGAAAATATTATGTGTATACATATTCCTAACTTGAATATTGATAATGATTTAGATCTTTTCAAATTATGTAGAGCTATTCCCTCAGCCTATAATTCTCTTTCACTTTGCTTGCAAACTTGCAAAGCTTCCTTAGCCAACACTAGGCCAATCTTGTCCAAATGGAATAAAAATTAAACACATGATAAAAAAAGATTAAAAACACTTAAATTATTTTATCACATGATTTAAAGCCATATAAAATAAATTCCATCACTTACAACTTGGATTTTCACTGAATAGTCCATCTCTTGCTTTCACATGCTACTAGCCCTATTTCAAGACAAATCCACTGTTCTATTTCATAAAACATATCATATGGGATTTTTTTTTGAGTACCCTTTACCATTATTATGCTTCACACAAATTTTCAAGTTAGGTTCTTTTGAAAAATTTTATACCTATAGGCTTACTTGACTCCATAATTAGCCTTCCTAATAGACAAATATCCTGGGTCTGAGCAATATATGATCAAACCAATAAAAATAGTGACATTTTTGGATAAACATTATCTTTATATATATTTATCAACCCTTTTTTCAATCTCACTCTTCACACACATACCCTTTTCTTCTTTAGCCTATTTAACTAGCCCTTCTTCTAAGCCTATTCCATCTCAGTCCTTAATAATCCATTCAGATGGGTCCGTACAGCTCTAAAAAAAAAAGTTATATAATTATTAAAATATATGGAATATAAAATTTCAATATTTTTTTATTCTTATAACTCTTGTTACACACCAAACCCTAGATCTAGGGTTTCCATGCCACTGTATAGGTCGAGAGCCTATAAATTTGCATAACTTTTGTTTTATTGAGTTTCAAACCCAAAAATATCTTAATTTGGTATGTATCAACCCATTTAATATTTTACAATCATTTAATGGTCTTTCTTTATCCTTTGTTACACCTTTCTTCTCTTAGATGCACTTGACTGTGCATAATAAAAGACTGTATACAGGTCTATGCTCTAAGCAATAAACAAAATAATAAAAAAATGCCAACAACAAGACCATTAAACCTCAAAAAACATTAAATATCACTTAAATAAATAACCCATATGCCTTATAAGGTAATTACAATTCACTTCTTCTCCTTTGGATTGAATACACATAATTTCTTGAGTTGTATGGACTATTTGTTTCAAAGAGAATTATCAAAGACCCACTTGGGTTTAACAAATTTTGATCAATTGAAAAATAAAAAAGATTATTTATAACATTTATTAATTCACATATACTCCACCTAACTCAAGAAAGAGAGTTTCAAATTCTCATGCAATCTTTTTATTCATGAGCACATAATTCAGATTATTCCTTCCACATAGGCAACATAGTTTCTCTACTTAGTTTGCACTCAAATAACTTGAAATCAACATAGATATTACATAAAAAATTTAGGGAATTAAACCAAACACAATATTTATTATACATTAGCTTATGCTTTCTATAGTTCATAAACATAGAAGATACAATATGCATGAAAATAGAGTATTGTCTCAGTCAACATCTTTCACACAAAATATGAAATTTATTATCCTCAGTTATAAAAACAATTCCTTGTAATGTAAATTTATTCAAATACTCCATGGAATCCATATGTTCATCACCATTATATTTTTTAAAATCTTTTATTCAATACACAAAATGACTTACAAAGTCTTGCATAGCATATTGGCAGATCTTCTCTCTTTTGCACCACTATATCTACCCTATTTTCTTCTCCTCCTATACTATTACAGACTAATAAACACTCTACCACATTTATATTATGAAATATACTCTAAAATAAGACAAAATAACTATTTCTTGAATCAAGAAACTCTTCAACATCCCCAACGCACATAGGGTGGTGATTCAACATGACTGCCACTTCATACTTACAACATGACATATGACTTAGTCCACTCTTAAGACCTCTCAAGAGACCATAAAGGTATATAAAAACATTATTCAACATTTAAATAGCATCAACATTTATTTAGACCACTAAACCACTCTCAATCCCTCATTAGACATTTGAAAATTCAAATGAAGACAAAGGTGAGAAAACTTCAAATTCAAATTTAAATCATATTCATGACTTTTAGACCAACTCTTGGGAATTTCTAAGATGCCCCTGAATCACATGGAATGGTGTTTTGGGAAAAAAACATATGCAATACAGAATGCTAAAGCTAAATAAAGTGTAGTAAATAAGATAAATCAAAGGAAATAATTTAAAAACACATAATTTTACTTACCTTAGTGTTGTAAATAAAGAAGGAGATGCAAGAAATGTGAAGGTGTCCAACATGGGGAACATTAGGTGAACATGTAGAGTTTAGTGAAAAAGAGAAAAAAACTGAATTTTTTGCAACATAGACATAATAGTTGAAAATATTCTCTACGATGTTAGGATTCCAGAACATTTTATGGTTTGGAAAAAGACCTAGGAGAGACAAAGATATGATCAAAATAAAAAATATGATGTTAAATATTTGAAGGGTAAATAATTTTGAATAGTAAAATATAAATAGGGTGAAAAATAATTCATTTGGTATTTTTACTATTCAGAGAAAATAGAGCTTTGATAAACCTAGAGAAAGACTAGAGAGATATGATGGTGAGGAGATGATAACTAAGACAGAGAGGATGTATAGTACTCATAGTAAGTGAAACATTGGTAAGTAACTAATAAATTATTTTTTTTGAATTTTTTAATTTACAATTTAGTTATTTAAAATTGACTAATAGATAAAATCTAGGCACTTGAATGAACCCTAAGAAAATTTTAGGGACACTAGGGGTAAAATAGGGTATTGGGTAGGAAAGAGTCAAAGAAATAAATGCTCAAGGAATTTATGGTAATTGGTCAAAATTTTGTCACTATGGATGAATAGAGTCGACCAAGTCAACTTAGTATGCAAAGGGTAAGAAAATCAACAGACCAACTATGTAATTGTAGGTTGATTTATTTGTTTAATGAAAGGGGCTGACTACACAATAGTCAGATGACTTAGTCATTTCTAAAGAAGCCAATATAGTATTTCAAGGTAGAAGGGAGGTTGACTTAGAACTACAAACCAAAAGTGGCTGATTTATTACAAAAGAGATCAATCTAGTAGGGCCAATTTAGTATCAATAAGGATGTATAGGGATGATTTAGTATTGAACAGGTCAATTTAGGCTGATTTAGTATTTAATAGGTCAACTTAGTAGAAAATAAACAAACCCAATCAGACCAACTAAGTTTTGTGAAATTTTTAAGAATGTACTTTGATTATAAATGACATGGAGATCTAAAACATCCTTTGTTGTTTGATATTTTGAAAATGTGCTAGAGATATTGGTGATTAATTGATGCATCATGGATACCGAATCTGCTAAAGTTGTTGATAGATGTGGATATAATAAGACTAGTCATACTGGGTTTAGGATGTATCATGGAGATGAGGTGCTTCCCATCGAATGTTGATTTCATTGTCATGTTCCTTAGAGCATGGGAATGGTTGACCAACACATTTTTATTGGTGGTGTATGGGGATACCATAGAGGTGGGTATCACACTGGAAGACATCCATACATTACTTATACTTACCTATAGGAGGGACACTAATGATCTTAGGGACACCAGATGATTTGGAGGAGAGACAAACACTAGCTAGGTGGGAAATGTACTTAGATAGGATATACCTAGGGCTGAGGGTTAATTTATTTGATGTGTAAATTAGGTATATTTTAGACATGTGGAAGGTCATGATCACACTTGTCATAACATGAGTGTTGTCTCACAATTTATATGATAAGGTATCATTGTATGTGATAACCTTGTGTAAGTCCATTTTGGATTAGAGGGCACTATATGATTCTAGGTCTATCATCTAGGTTTAACTCATGCATGATATGTATGGGATGTTGTCCAAAGAGAAGAAGACCATGGGACCAGTGGTTGTGCTTAATATGTGGATATATGAGAGGTTCTCTATTTATCAGCCATTGAGGTTGCCCCATGTGGTAGATGATAGGTTACCTTAGGTGACAAGATGAAGATAAGACCAAGTGGGATGGGTTATGCCCCATGTACTAGTATTCTATAAAATCATGTGAGGAGATATTATGTGGTATACATACACACATATTGATAATATTTGGCCCAATTAGGAATCTATGGTACCAAAGATGGCTTGAGTGTGGTTTATAGGCCACTATACCTAGTGGGTAGAGCTGTAGATGGTGGCACACCTACCAGGGTAGTTTGGACTCTCATACCTAGATAATCCTTTAATGGTGTCTAATTTTTTACCACAACATGATAGAGAATTGAGGGGGAGAGGAGGAGGAGGAGCACCAGTCAAGAGATTGGTGATTAGGCTATATTATATGAAACCATAGACTGGTCAAACATGATACTCGATGTCTAGAGGAGGAAAGGGCATGGATATGGATGCAGGGGATAATAGGTAACATAATAGGAACTATAATAGAAGGAAAAATGACCACCTTGAACACACCACATATAGAGACACCATCAGTGAGATTGAGCACAAACAAGGTTGGTTGCTCTAATAGTTGACCCAAGACAGAGTTGGTCAATAGAGGCACCTCTGAGGAGAGGCTCACAATGTGCACGAGTGGTGACTCATATTTTCATATTGATAGGGAGGTGAGTGATGGACAAGGTGATTAGGGTATGGATAAATGGAGAGATCATGCTCAGTGGATGAGTAATTGGGGAGATGGTGGTTAGTGACATCAAGATTGGTAAGTAATGTTGTAATTTTAATTATTTGAGATAAAAGACTAGTTATATGTGATTGTAGGTAGATAGATAGATTTTGAGATGTATATGTGATATAATATATATTTGGTTTTGTATATCCTACAACAAAGGAGGTCAGATGGGGATCCCTAGTCATGGTATCACATAATGACATTTTGGATACGGTGCTAACACCATATGACCCCACCATGATGCATATTCCTATGGTACCATCTTCCCCAACTCAAGTAGGATAGTTTAGATGTGTGGGGGAGGTTGTGAGGTAGATATAGACATGTGGGGATGGATTAAATCCACTAACAAGGGTGAGAGTAGGAGAGGCATAGGCCTAGTGGGCCCTGGTTTAGGAAAGAATTGCACACATGGCTACCATAATCTAGCTTGCATAGGTATAAGCCTAGGTGGCC